>CM038623.1:4625657-4930657 GCA_021554675.1 Leuciscus idus
TTTCGCTCCCTGATGTCCCAGTTTCGTCAGATTTAGCTCACTTCTGTAGACACATTTATCCTCAACATTTAGGCAAGTAACCCCGAACACACACACTTATACAGTCAAACTAAAATGTATTCAGACACCTTCAACATTTCTCACATTCTCATAGTTTATTCGCAATAGTTTAGAAAATGTTTTTTTTAGCTGTTAAATTTAACTACACAATTAGATAATACCAGTTTAGCTCAACCAATCACCAAGCAATGCTTCATTTTGTTCAGTCTGTGTGTAAAAAGAGCATTAGCAATTAAAGAAAAACACTTCAGCAAAACATGATCAGCTCAAAGTGTCCCAATCATTTTTGGTCCCAAATTTTTATAATTTGACTGGTAGTCACTGTATGAAGAATATTTGGGTATAATATGTCACAGTTTACTTTATTTTGCTCTCCTCACTTACATTAATGAACTATAGTGTCCTGCACACACTAGTGAAAAAATATCAAAAATGATATCTGGTGTCTGATAAATTTTTGCTTTGATTGTAGGCCTATCTAAAGTGACCATACAGTACCATAGACCTTATATGACTAACACAAACCCTGAAAGAAAACATTTTACACTTCTAGAATACAACTACATATTTATGAAACAATATTTACCTTATTTTTGAACAATTTTCCCAATTGAAGAGGGGGAGTTTTTTCAGATTTAGCTCACTTATAGCAATCATATTTTGCCCCTAAATCACGCACATTTGTGTGTGTGTGTGTGTGTGTGTGTGTGTGTGAGATGGAGGAGATGTTGGGTGGGGAGAGATGGAGGTCTGTCAGAATGCACCAGCAGACACTGGGCGCCAGCACATTTACACACCACTCACGATCCGCAGCGTTCAGCGCGCCTTTGGCCTGTAACTCAATTTACATCCAATGAAAAATTACCACAACGCGTGCGTGCGTGTGTGTGTGTGTGTGTGTGTGTGTGTGTGTGTGTGTGATATATAGGTCTGTGCATGGAGAATGTGTGCTTATGTATGTGCATATAGTGATATGTGTATGCACTGATGTGTTTTAATATACATGAGTGTGTGTACTATACTTTAGGGATGGGTTTGTCCTCAGATGTTAAATATAAATGTAATTTTGTTAATAAAATTTGTATGGGGGGGGGGGGGGGCATTCAGTTTCTAGTTGTATGTTATATGTATGTGAGTCATACATGAAATTATATATATATATATATATATATATATATATATATATGTGTGTGTGTGTGTGTGTGTGTGTGTACACACAAATACTAAAATGCAAAAGAAAAAACACTAGAATTATGACATGTGAAGTGATGTGTAGATGTGGAATATATATATATATATATATATATATATATATATATATATATATATATATATATATGAACACACACACACACACACACATACAAATTCTATAATGTAATAGAAAAAACTCTAGAATTATGATATATCCTCATTAACATAAATGTGTATGAATGAAGTGACGTGAGATGTGGAATATAGACAGTGATGTGTGTATGGAAATGTGTGTGTTTGGGATGTAACTGAACACACACACACTGACAGTCGTTCTTTCGTTCATTCATTCATTCGTACCTTCTGGTGTTCCGTATCCACCCTACATCCTCTCCTCTCTCCTCTCCTCCCCGATTCACTCGCTTCTCCTCTTCTCCTCCCGTGTCGCCAGAATGCATCAAGATTAAAATTTAATCAGCTGCCATCTTCCAGACGATAATGGACCAAAAACATGATATTTAAAATCCACCTTACACAGAGTCTTCAGTCATAAACACGCAGGAGGAATAATACACACACGGGGAATGATATAATCCAATATGAATACAGACAGTCTCCTGACGCTGTCGATGAGACAAATTACTATATAGCATCAAAAGCATCCATGAGTGAAGATGAGAAACGTTCTGGTTTGTTACTCATTATGAGCACAGCAGAAATTCTTCGATTCGACGTCGAAACGCGTATTTCGAGGCATGTCGCTTTTACGCGATGAACTGTTGATCGTCAAGGGTATTGCAATGAGACGATGAGCTGAGGGTGATCCTCTTCTGGTGGACAGGTGATTTTCATCAAGTTTAAATTAAACACTTAAAAAAATAAAAAATCGAGCTGAGGTAAAACATATATTGTAGGTATACGTCGTAAAATCCCGCCTGGCGCCGCTCCCCGTCCACGACCGAACAGAAGGTGATCCTTGTCTGGTAGACAGGCGATTTTCATCGAAAAACAATAATAATAATAATAATAAAAAGGAGAAATTGAGTTCAGGCAGAAATAAACGCGTCGTTTGCTGCGGACGCGAATTCCCGCCTGGCGCCGCTCCCCGTCCACGCGGATTTAAAAAACGGTTTAAATCCGCAATAAATAACACCGATAATCAACAACATCCGCGACATTTAACGCAGAAACCAATCGTGTAGATCCGTGACTAAAACCACGGCCTGCGCGGAACGATGGCTGAATCTAAATCACGAAAACACGACGACAAAAAAAAAAAAAAAAACACTGTTTGGCTTATATGAATAAAAAGGCTGCGTTCACATCTACATTCACCGTGTTAAAAAAATGTCTTCATCAAAACAGGACACTCAGTGTAATATAAAAGAGCCTGTGATCGCGTCCAGATGTTGTGCTCGTAGTAAAGGACAGCAGTGAAGATCCCAGATATCAACAGATCAATGGAAGATGCGGCTGTCATGGATTCTTCTGCATACAATAGAGACACACGGCGAGAAAAGCAGAGGCCTCGGTGTTTCGATCAAATATAGCTAACCGAACCCTAACGATTGACTCTAATGTGGAAGCGTGTCGGTTCCTGACGGGAGAGAAATGCTATTCCCGTTTGTGCTGGATGCGGCAGGCGTGACCAGGCGAACATAACGCGAACGCTTTGACAGAGAGAACGCGAACGCCCTGCATCATTCCCTCGCGCGCTCTCTCTCTCTCGCTCTCTCTCTCTCCCGCTCTCTCTCTCTCCCACTCCCTCCGTGTGCGTGGTTCTCTGTATCATATAGTATATAAATAGATTGTTCATGACAGTGGACATGAACATGAATGAATTCTGACATGAGTTCTGTAATGCTTGTCCTTTTTAGACAATCATAAACTTGTCTAAAACCCGTTACATGTATGCTACATTTGTTAACAAACAAGTATTACTTCAATTAGCTCATTGTTTCAGCCTTAAATGATTCAGTTGTTTAAATTAATACATTTTTAGCTAACTGTGATTTTATGTACATTTCTGAAATGCATAACTTAGACACAATAACAGATCACTCTAAAATGTAATGTGGACTCATGCATTTTCTGTAAAGCTGCTTTGAAACGATGTGTATTGTGAAAAGCGCTATACAAATAAATGTGTTGTGTTGATAAATACATTGTGTTTGACACCATTCAGAATGACTTCTTTGTCTACTTTCTTGTGTAGGATTTTGTGTTATCAAAATATGCATAACATTGAACTACAATAAGTAATATTTTCATACTTTTTGCAGTTTGGTAATTTGGTGCAATCATCGTGTCTCATGTTTCATCTTTAGCTCTTCATTGACACTGCTGTCTTCGTGATGAACACATTTAATAGGGGCAAATCGCTAGGGGTGGAATGGTGCCACAACTGTGGGAAAGTCACATTTTTGAAAATAATTACACACAATAAATTAACTGTTTCCCTTCATCATATTTTAAACATGTAATAATTAAAATATTTTGTGGATTTAATTGTCTAAGATTGAAAGTCTGTTTACGGATCAAGGATAAAAACAATCAAATCTATAAAATCAATCAAATATACCTAACAGTAATTTGAAGAAACAAAAAAAAGAGCAAAAATAAACTGAAATGAAAAAACCTTATGTGAAAGGAAGAAGATAAGATAAGATACAAAAAGATGGTGCCTAAGTCTATCAGTCTATAGGTAGTCAAGGCAAGGATGACTAATTTCACTGCCATAATCCCAGTATCATCATTTATCATTTGCATGGGGAGGGTTGCATTGCTTTCATGCAAATCTCTCTAAATTCCTCTGGTTCTTCAGTGGTCGACTGGATGATTTTATTTTTGCATGTTGACAAACATTTGCTTATGCCTAGTCCACTTAAATAGAATATGTGTATCCATATAGATCAACCACATCAACCAGATCATGGAGGGAAGGGAGGGGAGGGGAGGGGAGGGGAGGGAGGGGAGGGGAGGGGAGGGGGGACTTACCTCACTTAAGTTATCCACAAGAGAAATGACAATTACCACTACAGGCTCTTCCAAGTTTTAAACAAAACACAAGTAAAAAATAAATAAATCACCGTGTGCTGTTGACACGGTGGCTGCAGCAATGAGAGAATTGAGGCTGGATCTAAATGCAGCAGTATAAATAACTATAAATCAAAATAAGTAACACATAGGAGATACAAGATAATACGCAGGAAAAGAACAACCACTATACACAGACGAGAACGGAGAACTGAGAACACAAACTGACACAAACACACACACACACACACACACACACACACACACACACACACACACACACACACACACACACACACACACACACACACACACACACACACACACACACACACACACACACACAAACAAACACACATGACTAAGGCTAACCCAACCTCTAAACTAACACACAAAACTTTCTGCATTTTCAAAAAAAACTAAAACAACACTTAGTATGATTTATAAACAGTTTTCCTCATGGGGACCAAAAAACTGACTTGACAGAATCTTTCCCAGATTTACAGCTTATACGTGTGTGTGGTTCAGGAGACAAAATGTCCCCACAAAGATGGCAATGACTGAAATCCTTGTCTCCATACTTGACATTTCGTCTCCACAACACAGGGTTTACCTGAACCACACATACTGGGAAAGTGTCTGTCGAGTTATACCTAACTGCATGAAAGTATACTTTTGTATAAAAGCCTCTTTGGTGACTTATATAAAACTTATATGTCCAAGACACACTGTTACATTTCCTGTTGGCTTGGTGTAGACCTGGCTAACTAAAAACCATGCTATTAAATATTTGACCAAGATATTACAGTTTTTTTTTATTCGCTTTGGTACTATTTTCACAAGTTAGGTGTACATTTTCAAAACTCTTAGTGCTAATATCACAACAGATCATCAAAAGTGCACTTTTTTCAAACATTTCATCATGTTTTCAATTGTGTAAGTACAATACTCAAAATCACAAAGTATCCTTTTCACACACAAAATAAGTGTTTCGTCTTCATAAATGTTTCATTCACAGTCACTGCCTTTCATAAAGCTCTTACTATCAAACCTTTGATCTGCATCTCTTCTTGTTCAGTTTACTACATTTGTCTATTATTTAATCCAACTGATCTTAATGGTTAATCAATGAATCATTTGGTACATCTATAGATTTCTATAGATATTGATTCAATACACAGTTTCTATAGAACTTGTTTGCAATTTCTGATATGGATAACCAAATGTAATGAATTATTTTTACATAAGTGATTTATAGATAATAACCACCACGATGTTCAAAGTGTGTGCACACGCATGTGTGTGTGTGTGTGTGTGTGTGAGTGAGAGAGAGAGAGAGAGAGAGAGAGAGAGAGAGAGAGAGAGAGAGAGAGAGAAAGATAGATACAGAGAAATTTGCCATTTGTACAAATACTGTAAAGCAGAATAGAGTATAAGGGAGAGGAAACAGTCAATCACTGTAAAACATCAGATTGATCAGAGATGCATCAGTAGAAGGGAGACAGACGGCATCAAATACAGCATTTTACATTACAGTATGTATGCAATACTGTAAACAGATTACCATGGTAGAGACTGCCGAATTACTGTAACTCAACCTTCATCTGTAAAGGTCCACTACTGTATAGATTCAGTCAAATGCTATAGAGTGAAATCATTTACTATATTGCCAGCAAACTCTGTTAGCACAGAACCTCATGGCTGTACTTCATCACACCTTTTGATAACACACTGGATAGATACTATTACAAACATTATGGATTCAATTATTTCTAATGTGGCATAGCCTGTATTACTGTAATTATGTCAGCAACAACGGTGATTTGAAACATGTCTCTTGCATTGTTTGCCGTTGAATGAACTGATTGTTAAAAGTACTAAATTGAAAGAAGATCATACTGTTGTGTTTCTGTGATTAAACCAAATGTTCTCATTACATATTACAATAATCTTGTGTTTGAAACAATGGTTATGTGGACTGAAAAGTGTATAACTGTAATGAAAGCATGAGATCAGGTTTTGAAAGAATGACTAGCTGTGTTACAAGTGTGATCAGTGTGGATTTTTGTACTAAGAGTTTTGAAAATGTACACCTGACTTGTGAAAATAGTACCAAAGCGAATAAAAAAAAAACTGTATGATAAAACATACATCAATTTAGTTGAGAGATTAGATTATATGATCTTTCAACAGTCAACATTTTTAACACTGCATATTATTTGACCTTTAAATTAATATGCCCAGTGACAGAGATGAAGTGAAACAGGTTTGATTGATTTTTCTAATGGCTTTTCATGAAATTACTTTTGTGGCAATAATAATGAACATAACTTTTCAAACTTATGAAAATATAAATTGAAACCGAAAAACATATCTTTGAAACTGAAAAAGAATAAATCGCAGGCAAATTTTTTTACTTCGTTTTTAATACACTGCATATTCCCTTTCAAGAACGGTCATTTCGTATTGCGTAGCTATAGGCAGTGGGGAAACTCCTTTTCCTCGATTTACTGAAGCCTAAAATGTAAAACGCATTTGCAGCTGCACAGCTAGCACAGTGAGTGTCTGACTCACTCATTGGCTGTGCTGCGGCAACTGCACATCCACATCCCTGCACATCCCTGTGGCTCAGTGGTGGATTCTAAGATTTTCACGCCAGAGACCCAAGTTCAAATCTCGGCTGCGTTGAATCTTTTCACCAAAGCGAACAAACTCAACGTTTGACCCTGCCCCCCATCTAAACCCAGCATGAGTGCAATTTACATTTTTTACATTTACATTTATGCATTTGGCAGACGCTTTTATCCAAAGCGACTTACAGTGCACTTATTACAGGGACAATCCCCTGAAGCAACGTGGAGTAAAGTGTCTTGCTCAAGGACACACTGTTGGTGACTGCTGGGATCGAACCAGCAACCTTCGATTTACCAGTTCAGTGGTTTAACCCACTAGACCACCATCTCCAATTGGACGAAGCATTGCCAGCTAGTCGTGTTAATGTCATGTCACACCGGACGCGAATAGCGCGTCAAATTCGCGCCTGCCGCGTCTAGTTATACGCTTGACCACTTTGTGTTAATTCGCGCGTCAAGAGCGAAATTGACGCGCGTAAAAACAAAAGTTTGAAGCGAAATTTACGCGCGTCAGAGGCGAAAGTTTCAAAAGTTTCAAAACCCGTTGGCGGCCATCTTTTTACAAGATGTCTGATGTTGATCGATCATTTATCGAGAGAGTCACCGCTCTGTATTTGCTCTGGAGAGCAGAACAGCGGCGTAGGGATCATCGTCGCCGTATTCGGGGCGAACCCAGTTTGGCGAGTTTCACCATTTGCTCCAGGAGAGCTGCGCCTGGATGACGGCCGCTATCAGCGGTGCTTCCGCCTGTCCCGCGCCCAGTTTGATGACCTGTTGCCCCGCATCGGAGCGAGGATCACCCTCGCCCACATAATCTGTAATTTACTTTTGTATTGATGATAAATGGAGCCAGCCTCCAAAAGTAATAAACCTGTCCTGTGATTTTTTTCTTTCTTTCTCACACAACACTGTCCAGACACGAACTATGTTCTTGTACACTAAAATTGGTTGTCTTTAAATTAGAATAATAATGTTTCATATAATCTGGATTTAATCTGGATGGTGAATCACGGTTGTTTATGGACCCTGATTCCCTGGCGGGCTCAGGACTGGTACCATGAGGGTGTGACCACGGGGGTGATTTCCAGGAGGAAAGTGTTTTTTACAGACGCATCCAACCTAGGCTGGGGAGCGATGCACGAGGGCAAGCCTGCCTCCGGCCTATGTATCAACTGTATGGAAATGAAAGCAGTTTGTTTGGCCCTCAAAGCGTTTCTGTCAAACCTCAAAGGACACCACGTCTTAGTCCGCACGGACAACATGTCGGTGGTGGCCTACATAAATCGCCAGGGCATCGTCAGGTCGGGCAACCTGTACGCAATGGCGAGAGACCATCTCTGGCCCAGCCGCCCCCTTTATGCGGGTCCCCCCGTTTCAATGATCCCCCAGGTCATCAAATGGGTCAGGGAAAGCGGATGCCCAGTCCTCCTAGTGGCCCCCCTCTGGAAATCCAGGCCGTGGTTTCCAGAGCTGGTTCAGTTGACGGACAAAGTCACCTGGCCTGTTCCGCTGAGGAAAGACCTCCTCACACAGGCCAACGGGACGATATGGCATCCGCGACCCGACTTATGGGCCCTCCATGTCTGGCCCCTGGGTTTGAGGAGTCATCCAATCCAATTGTGTCTTGAACACAATCACTGAGGCTAGGACCCCATCTACCAGGCGCCTTTATGCTCTGAAGTGGTCAGTGTTCTCCAGCTGGTGTTCGGAAAAACTCTTTGAACCAGGGTTATTCGAGGTATCTGTGGTACTCTCCTTCCTACAAGAGTTGTTGGATGTGGGCCGTTCCCCGTCCACGCTCAAAGTTTATGTGGCAGCCATTGCAGCTCATCATGCTCCAGTGGCTGGCCAATCATTAGGAAGAAACAACCTGGTGGTATGGTTCCTAAAAGGAGCCAGGAGGATGAACCCTCCAGACCTCCGTCTGTGCCGTCTTGGGACCTCTCCACGGTCCTTGGGGCCCTGAAGAGACCACCTTTTGAACCGCTCCAGTCGGTTGATCTTAAACCTCTCTCGCTAAAGACTGCTCTGGCATTGGCATCCATCAAGCGAGTGGGGGATCTGCAGGCCCTCTCTGTGAGCCCTTCCTGTTTGGAGTTTGGATTGGATGACTCCTCAAACCCAGACATGGTTATGTGTACCCAAGTTCTCTCAACTAGCTCATTGGCGCACACTTCAGAGGCGCCATTGGATGTGCAGTTGCCGCAGCACAGTCAATGAGTGAGCCAGACACTCACAGCTGTGCAGCTGCAAATGCATTTGACATTTTAGGCTTCAGTAAATCGAGGAAAAGGAGTTTCCCCACTGCATATAGCTACGCAATACTCATTCCCTACTCTCAGGGAACTGAGGTTACATTAGTAACCGAGTAGATTTGCTAACTGTTTTCTCATCGTTATATCGCTGATCTGAACTTACAAATGCGCTTCCAGAGTTTTCATTTACGCTCCCTGAGTTTTCATTCGCCGTTCTGATGCATAGCTCTTGTGGGGGCGGGGCTAGTAGCAGTGTGTTCTCATTGGCTACTGAGTTTTTTTTTGACAGCTTCTACACCTGGAAGTGAAGACATCAGTGGTGTGTTAAGGGCTGCGTTCCAGTCCAAAATTGTAATGCCCTTCACTTGCTAACTTCCCTCCGTCTCGTTCACTCGGATGTACGTCATTGCGAGTGCCCACTACTGGCGGAAACTGCAATGGGCTGAATTGGAACGTCCTAAGCCCTTGATCATTTGGAATCAGCTATGTAGTTGATTTATTATTTACATTTGTTTTCCCTTTAAGAATTTGTTTAATGCAGCATCCAAATGTATATATGGTTTTTGGGTTGTTTTCAATTAAAAAAATTAGAATTTATATATCAGAGTTGTTCGTTGTGGTGGTGATTAGACGAGATCTGTGGTGACGTCACAATCGTACTGCATTGTGGGACATATAGGTGCCTGAAGTGTACATATGAAGTAGACTCGCTCCCTCTGTCCAAATCGAGGGAACGAGGGTCTGTCCATCTAAACTTCCCTCGTCCACTTCACGAAGTAGAACGCACTTCAAAATGGCGGCGGGGATTCCCCCGAGGGGAAGTGCTTAGGGAAGTTCGCAAGTGTGTGTCTAAAAGTGGACTGGAACGCAGCATATGTGTGGAGCACAAGAGATCTATTCAGTCTATTCAGGTGTAATTGTACATTAAAGTACTGTATATAATACTTAAAATATTGTAGTGTCCATTGTTTTCGGAGAATAATTGTTTCTTCCTGATGTTTCTTTTGCATGTTAGGCTCTGATTAGGTTGAGCTGTCACAATTTAAAGAGAATACTAGCAAACGTGTGTGATATATTCAGCCGTCAAGAAAGTTTCACATCAGGTAATCAAGGTTGTCAGGTTGTCACTTCAGGTAATCATGGCCTTCACACTACTCATTGCTAGCATATGCATTTACACCATCAAAATTAATGATCACTTAAATAAGAGAAATTTGAAACAATAAACAATATGAAATTTACAATCGTGGCCTGCTGTCAGATGATACAGACCTCAAAGGGCATTTCATTACATATGTCACACAAAGAATGTTCTTGTTGCCATTTTTTTTTTCATGCTGATAATTTTATTTAGTTAATATTATCTTCTAAGATTTAAAATTGTAAATATATTTTAACAATCATCAACAGTTTCAATTGTGACTTATACAACCAGTTAAATGAATGTAATTGAAAATATGAATTAAAATAAATGTACATTCTTTATTGTCACTAAAGCATATACACAAGTATCAGAGTGAAAGCAATTATGTTGTGACCGGAAAGACCAGAATCCACAAAACATTAACTGCAAACTATACATGTAATGCACAGTATTCTCATGATATACATTACTATACAAAATGCACAATTACAAATTCATATACATTTTAAATGATACAGTGATTCTTTGAGCAGTTCCTGTTGCAGTACAACAACAAAGCAGTGACTGGACACAAGCAGTGCAAGGATAGTCCACCCAAAACATGAGCATTCTCTCATCATTTACTCTCCTTCATGCCATCCCAGATGTATATGACTTTCTTCTACACATAAACATAAACAAAGAATTTTTAAGGAAATAATCCATCTCTGTGAGTCCATATAATACAAGTGGATTGTTACCCATGTAGGCGACAGTTGGTCGGAAGTGATTTTTAATAGTTAAAACAGTTTACATTATTAGTATTTTTCTTATCTAGCCTATTGTTTGACTTCAGAAGGTACTGACTCATCCACTGAGGTCGCATGGATTACCGTCACGCTCACTGTGTGTGGTTTAAAGCGTCTTTAGGACTCGCAGAGATGGATTACTTTCCTTACAATCTTAATTCGTGTTTATCTGTAGAAAGAAAGTAAAATGCATCCGAGACAGCATGAGGGTGAGTAAAATAAGAGAGAATTTTATTTTTGGGTGAACTATCCCCTTAACATTCATATGCTGTTGGTATGCTAATCCAAGATCAGCATAGACTAATAAGAATAAAGTGCAACCTCTTGTGTACTTGTGAACTGTGTTTGTTTTAATCTAGAGGAAATTAAAATATTTGCTAGTTTATATAAAAATAAAATAAATCAGGTGTCTGAAGATCAAGATCCCAGTCATTCAAAGGTGATGTGTCTGAACAAAGTAAGATTATTGTCTGATAGGGACAGTGGATCTCTGGTACTATCACTCCATCCTCTGTGTCAGCATCAGAATTTTATGTAAAAGTTGCTCCACTCCCTGAAAAGTGAGAGAGGAAATGTATTATAATCTAACAATAAAAACTGCTTTGAACTCCCACATAGTAACAAGTTACAGACTTAAAATATTTATTTCAAACAAATTATATAAATGTTTTAAGGTATTTTACAGTACTAAATATTTACCTCGGAGTCATGCAGCATTTATCATCTGTAATACTGTTGTGTAACCAGTAGATGGCTGTATAGCCCTATATATAAACATATCCATGGCTTAATGTTTGGCTGGATGTTTTCAGTCATAATTACTTGCATGTATTAAGTTTTTAATTTGGACATATATTTATTATTAAAGACTATTAAAGATTAAACTTTTTTCTCAGAAATGTTCATTTGAGGTGCAATTTTTTGCATTATTATTAGTCAAATATGGACACAGAAAAAGCATTTTGTTACTCATACTAGCTACATATAATAGCTTTATCAGTCATCTTTATCACACAAGTAATCAGAATAAATATTGCGACCAGGGCGATACTTCAAAATAATTGAGTGTTTATTATGAACAGAGACGTGTTCTGTGGTCAAGTCGTGTCTCTCCTCTTTCACAAACTCTGCATCGCAAATTAATCAGCAATTGAGAAATTCAGGTTTAAATAGCTTTATTGACATGGTAAAAGAAAAAGGCTTTACATTGCCAAAGTTGAATCAGGCAGTGATTGACAGCGCTCTGGTCCAATGGCATCGGTCATTGACTGATACGTACAGTACTTTTTTGTACTGTAGGCTACAGTACAGATACTGTACAGTACTCTAGCCCAATGTTGTTTGGGGTGGCTGGGGGGAAAATTATCTAATCGAAGACTGTAAACAAGTAACGATTGGGCTAACAGTTAAATCAAGACAACACAGCTGTATAATGTTATGGGCTCTCACTGAGCTCTGAAAAAAGCACCTGAAAAAAGCAAGTAGGCTACTGTATTATAAATAGTATTAGTATAGTATTAATAAAAAAAATTAATTAAAAAAATCTGACTTACCACGAGTAGGCTATCCCGTATCCTGATATCGACGACGACGCTCACATCCTAAACACAACACTCAGATGGGGAGTCGACTCCAAAAGAGTCGATTCCTCGACTCTCACTAGCCCTAGTGTCGGAATCGACTCCAGGTCAGGAATCAACTCCCAGTGTCGGTATTTTGGTATTGAGAGGTATTTTCTCTCAAGTTAAGTAAAATCATACAGAACTAAGTGATATTTTTGGGTGAACTACATATTTGATATTTGATTTTTGCCTTTTCTAATACACATGTCTGTCTTCATTAAAAATGTGTTTTTACAGGTTTCATCACAAAATCCTAGACAAGATTTTTTAACTGAACTCAAACTGTACCTGGCAGAGCCCAACATTGTTCGAACAGAATGTCCTATCCAGTACTGGAGTGCGAAAGAAGCAAAGTTTCATTTGCTTCGTGAACTTGCAAGAAAATACCTCAGTGTGCCAGCTACCTCAGTACCAAGTGAACGGGTATTTTCAAAAGCTGGAGAACTAATCTCAAAAAAACGGTCAAGGCTTCACCCGAAACAAGTTCAGATGACACTCTTTCTGAATAGCAATATGCCGTAGCATCTTTTTAAAACAAGGATACACCTTTGTTTGCCTTACATCTGAATGACAATTTCTGAACAGTAAAACATTTGACTGATTTGTATATTTTATTATATTTATTATATTTTAGTATATTAAAATTTAGTTTTAGGTTAAAATAAGTTGTTACAGAGATTACAAATGAAGGTAAATGAAAATCTGTGATCTTAAGATTAATAATAAATGTTTATACTGCAAGTAATTCACCTCTCATTTTCAAAACATTTGATGCTGTTATACATTGGCAGGTTTTGCATATTTATGAATAATATATGATGTATTATAGTATGTGTAGCAACTCTGTGTTTATGAAATGCAAAAACGGCAATAAAACTGGTAATGTGTTGCAATCAGTCATTAAATATACTTTTTTATTTCATATAGGCATTCTTAGAGGTGATTTTTGTTTCTTGTCTGTGTTGATTAATTTTTCAATATTAAACATTTTAATAATGACCTTTACTTATTTGTATACAAAATTAGACGTTTTCTACAGAAGAGCTTTGATATCTATAATTTCCAGGTAATGTATGTAATCATGTAGGTTATCCCTAAATAAGACATTAAAAGACAAGTGCTGTGTAAATAAGAGTATAGTGTTTAGTGTTGTACTTCTGAAAACTGAAGGGAGTAAATTAAGTGTATAACAAAAACTATGTAATGCTTTGTGTGCTTGTCAATTCTTATATATGCATCCTTGTTTCCTTTCCTCTTACCTCCATCCCCTTAGGATGCGAGGATGGAACATTAACATTAGTGAAATGGCATGTACTCACTCTATATGAAGTTCATTTTCTATTATTAAATGACAAGTGCATTAAAAACTATTATTAAACAACAGTTATTATTGGTAATAATATAACTAATATTTTTCAATGTTAAACAAAAAAAGTAAAAAAAAAAAGTTAAACATGCTTAAGTTAAAGTTCATAGCTTCACTACATTAAAATTATATAAAATAATATACAAAATAAATAGATAAATACACTGTCTAAAACAAGTCTGCTTTTACAAGTTTAATGATTAATACTAACATATTGCACACTTAAATATGATTTGAAGAAGCTGCGATGTGAAAAGGAGGGGGATTTATAAGGTTTAGTTGATTAAACATTTTAGTATAGGAAACATTTGTATCCTCGCTCTTGACTCCTCAGGAAGCCTCCTCGTTCCTCGCCCTCCTCCCGGTGGAATTAAAGAATTTAGATGTCCTACATGAGAGCGGAGCTCGATCGGTTTCAGGGTCGTAGGACATACGAGCGAGAAACGAGGAAGCATATTGAGACGCACCTTCTGAATCCTGACCCTATTTTAATTCAAAGTAAATGGAGTCGAGGAGTCGATTCCACCGACTCCAAAATTAGGAGTCGGGAGTCGGAGTCGACTCCAAAAAAAACGGAACCGAACACCCCTACATCACTGACGTCTTCACTTCCAGGTGCAGAAGCTGTCAATCAAAATCTCAGTAGCCAATGAGAACACACTGCTGCTAGCCCCGCCCCCACGAGAGATATGTGTTCGAACGGCGAACGAAAACTCAGGGAGCGTAAACAAAAACTTCAGAAGCGTAAATGAAAACTCTGGAAGTGAATTTGTAAGTTCAGATCAGCGAAAGAAATATGAGAAATAGTTAGCAAAACATGCAGTGTTAAAAAATTTGCCTGCGATCTTTTTCAGTTTCAAAGATATTTTATTCAGTTTCAATTTATATTTTCATTAGTTTCTTGAAAAGTTGCGTTCATTATTCACAAAATTAATTCCATAGCTTTTAGGCCTAAATTGAAGTCAAATAAATAAGTCCATTACTCTGCCTCCTCTCTTCTGCTGCTACAGGTGTTTCTCACTGATGTAATGACAGAAATCCACCTCTAGATGGAGACATCCTAAACTTTCTCTGTCAGGTTTGTCTGCAGTTGACTTGTGGTTTTATATATTGACATTTACATTTAATCATTTCGACTTACAAATGAGGAGAGCAGAAGCAATTAAACTAACAATAGGGCGACAATATGCAAGTGCTGTAATCCTTCCCAGTTCAGTCTAACGCAGTATGCGTAATAAAAATACAATTCTTTCCCCCCAAAATTAAATTAAAATGATTACTGACCCCAAACTTTTGAACGGTAGTGTTTAATGTTACAAAAGCTTTAGATTTCAGATAAATGCTGTTCTTTTGAACTTTCTGTTCATCATAGCATCATGAAATAAAAATGTAAATAACTGTTTTCAACATTGATAATAATCATAAATGTTTCAAATGTTTCATGAAAGCATCAAATCATCATATTAGAATGATTTCTGAAGGATCATGTGACACTGAAGACTGGAGTAATGATGCTGAAAATTCAGCTTTGATCACAGGAATAAATTACACTTTACTGTATATTCACATAGAAAACAGCTGTTTTAAATTGGAATAATATTTCACAATATTACTGTTTTTGTCTGTATTTTTAATCAAATAAATGCAGCCTTGGTGAGCAGAAGAGACTTCTTTTAAAAACATTAAAAATCTTACTGACCCCAAACTTTTGAACGGTAGTGTGTATGTGTAATGAAGGTCAGTTTCCCGGGAAATAGCTCAAACCACTGTTACACAGAATTGACACATTCAGATTGAAGGGTTCAGTCAAAAATTGTTATTTAGGTAACCTTTTTCACACACACAAAAAAAAAACAGTTACACAAAGTTCAATTTTCACACAGACTTTTTTTTTTTTTTTTCTCACATGAAAAATGACAAAAACAGTAAACAGATTGCTGCTCAAGTTCAGTTCACGTAGCTTTCAACAAGCAAAAGAGAGTCTTTGATTCATGTAGTTTGTCTTTTTTTTTCAAACTCAGCTTTTCGTGTTCAATTTCAACCAAAAGAAACCCAAAAAATAAATACAGTACAGGCCAAAAGTTTGGAAAAATTTAAATTTTTAATGTTTTTGAAAGAAGTGTCTTCTGCTCATCAAGCCTGCATTTATTTGATAAAAAAAACAGGAAAAAAACAGTAATATTGTGAAATATTATTACAACTTAAAATAAAAGTTTTCTATTTGAATATACTTAAAAAAATAATTTATTCCTGTGCTGCAAAGCTGAATTTTCAGGATCATTACTCCAGTCTATCACATGATCCTTTAGAAATCATTCTAATATGATGATTCATTATCAAAGTTGGAAACAGTTCTGCTGCTTAATATTTTTTCATAACCTGTGATACTTTTTTAGGATACTTTGATGAATAAAAAGTAAAAAAATTAAAATAAAGAAACAACTCAATTTAAAAATAGAAATCTTTTGTAACAACAATATACACTACTGGTCAGACATTTGGGGTCAGTACTTTTTTTTTCTTTCTTTTTTTGAAGTAAATCAATACTTTTATTCAG
This sequence comes from Leuciscus idus, assembly GCA_021554675.1. Classification (NCBI taxonomy): domain Eukaryota; kingdom Metazoa; phylum Chordata; class Actinopteri; order Cypriniformes; family Leuciscidae; genus Leuciscus; species Leuciscus idus. The sequence continues at coordinate 4,642,313 of CM038623.1, forward strand.
CAAGGATGTGTTAAATTGATAAAAAGTGATAGTAAAGAAGATTTATATTATTATAATTTTTTAATTTTTTAATTTTTTTATAAATGCAGTTCTTTTTAACCTTTTATTCATCAAATATATTAGGCAGCAGAACTGTGTCCAACACTCATAATAAATCAGAATATTAGAATGTTTTCTAAAGGATCATGTGATAGACTGGATGTCACATGTGACACTGAAGACTGGAGTAATGATGCTGAAAATTCAGCTTTGCATCACAGAAATAAATGATAATTTAAAGTATAATAAATTGAAAACCAATTATTTTAAATTGTAATAATATATCACAATATATAAAAAGCAGAAGAAACTTCTTTTAAAAACATTAAAAATAGTAATGTTTCCAAACTTTTGGCCTGTACTGTAAATAAATAAATAAATAACTAACCAAAACAAGTGTTTGGTGTGTGCGGTGTGTGTGTGTTGACTGCGTGAAGCAGTCTGTGAAGCGGCCGCAAACCAGGGAAAGAGTTTGGAGACTTGGCGTGGGGTGGTTAAAAGATGATGGACATCACCACTAGTACCTGAGGCAGGCGAACGAACCGGGCTGGATTGTGTTGCACCAGCAAGCAAACCATGCAGAGCTCAATTTCACTTTGGTGATCGCACCCAGTCAGCGCATGCACAGACACTCCTCCAGCAACTAATAACAATGACTGCTTTCAGGTAGCGTGTGTCCCACTCCGATAACCTACACGTTTGTTTGTTTTGTTTTTTTCGCTCACCCCTCTTCCTTTTTTCTCTCTCTTTTATATAAAATTACCTCTTCACTTCCTCATTGTTTTTTTGTTTTTTTTGTTTTTTTGGTCACTTCAATCTATTTTACATAAAATGTTAATGCTTTGCAAAAATAATGGTAACACTTTACAATAAAGTTAATTAGTTAACATTAGTCAATGTATTAACTAACATGAACTAACAATGAACAATACATTTGTTACAGTATTTATTAATCTTTTCTTAATGTTAGTTAATTAAAATCCAGCTGTTCATTGTTAGTTCATATTAGTTCACAGTGCATTAACTAATGTTTACAAATACAACCTTTGATTTGAATAATGTATTAGTAAATGTTGAAATTAATATTAACTAAGATTAATAAATGCTGTAGAAGTATTGTTCATTCTTAGTTCATGTTAACTAAGGTAGTTAACTAATGTTAACTAATGAATCTTATTGTAAAGTGTTACCAAAATAAAAAAGGCCATACATGCACTAATGCTATGCAATCCAACATCAGGGAGAAGGAAAATGCTATCGCCATCTATTATCTCTCATTGCGCGTTCACAGTATTATTTAGGCAAATTTAACTTTAAAGCTCACCATCATTTCTGCACCATTTTTCCAAACACACACACAAAAAAAACTCTGTTATTTGTTAAATTCTCAGTTGCACTTGGAATGTTCTCAATTAGCCCCAAATACACATCTGCTGAGTTAATAATACACACAACACAGGAAATGCAAATGTCCTAATTGCTGACACAGCTCAATTACAAAAACTATAAAAGGCGAAAGGAAAAAAAAAGAAGAAGAATGGGAAAAGGAAGAGGTGTAAGAATGAGAGGTTTTGGAGAGGATAGAGGAATGGTAATATTGAGAGGGAGATGAACAGTGGAAGAGGTAGAAAGAGACGAGGGGAAAGGAACAGATGGTATAGGAAGAGGAGATGGAGCAAGAAGAGTTTAATATGTAGGAGAAGCAAGAAGAGCTGAGGATGTAGAAAAAGGAGTAGAGGGAGAAAAGATGGTAAAGTGGAAGGCAATGGTATTAGTGGAAAGAGCAAGAGAAGAAAAAAGAAGACATGGACAGAGGGGAAGGGGAGAGCAAGGTATAAGAGGAGGGAAGAGAGGTAGAAGTTTCAAATGAAATCCGAGCCACCCTAATTGACCATGTCATAAATGATGGTCTTTTCTTGAGGGAAACTGGACAGAGAGTTCAGCCCAATATAAACATTGTGCCACAGTCAATGTCCCTGGACAACAAGTGCTGCAATCCACTGGTGTTGTTGTGGCACACAAGGCTGTCTTGGGGCCGAACAAATTAAGCAAAATTCTGTAGTTGTTTGGAACAATGTCCAATTTCACCATTCAGCACTGGTGCAAGAGTGGTTTGAGCTTCAGGATGGTGTTCCTTACAGCATTTTCTCCTCTTGGAGATGGAAAGTATATGATCACTCTTCTTCAAGCCATGGAAGAAGCCTGCTGAGAAGTTGAGGCACAAGGATGGATCCAGCATTCACAGCTTTTTTTCCTCCTCAATCCATGACTCGTGAAAATATATGCTGTGATGTTGATTAAATTATTTGAACAGATGTAATTGAGAGCAAAGATTTATAAAATTCATTGATTCAATGATTGCATAACATTTATTTATTTATTTATTTATTTATTTATTTATTTATTTATTTATTTTTTGCTTAAAAAACTCATTGTTATACAACTAAACTCGTACTTTGAAGAACACAATGAAAGAACATGAAAATTTTCCTTCATGTATTTGTGTATCTACAGCTGAATTTATCATCAAATCAACTTATAACACGCGTGTAGTTTTGATCTTACTATTTATTTTTGATAAATGCATTACTAGAATAAAATGCAGTGCTTCATTATGCAGTGAATACTGAAATGTTTTGCCAACATAATAGTGCTTAGTTTGCTGTGTAAATTGTTTTGAGATCATCTACATTAATTTGGAGAAATGTGTCAAATCGATTGAGAAAAACTGTAATACATGAACTAATGTTAATGAATGAGAGCTTATTGTAAAGTGTTACCAGTGTATTAAAAGGGTATGAACACCACAACAAACTTCTAAACACAAACTAAATAACTTGTCGGTACAGAGCTAAAAAAAAAAAATATAGTCTTCATTCATATAAGACATATATTTCACTTGGTGTGTGAGAAACATTATTTGCTATTTCCCTGCTGTAGATTGTTAAATCTGACAGAGATACACTGAGCAGTTGGAATAAAAAACCCCAATGCCAGCATAGAGGGGTTCAGTGAATGTGGTGTTGAATGTGTGCAAGTGTGTGAGTGTGTGTGTGTCAGAGACACTGTAGAAGGACAGAGTGCCGGCTGACACGTCAACATACACTCCTACTCTTGTAGATCCTGATAAAGGTACAGGAATATCAATGCTGATTTTATCATACCAGATTGTGAACCTGCCTTTAATACAGCTCACACTCCAGGACTTTTTATTGAGTCCATAATCACAGTCATCACTTCTTCCTTTCCTGCTGATTCCTTTATATGTCACTGCTATATCCACCCAGCCGCTCCATTCAGCCTCCCAGTAACAGCGTCCAGTCAGACTCTCTCGAGATAGAACCTGTTCATAGTTCTCAAACCTCTCTGGATGATCCGGATACGGCTGCGGCTCTTCCACAAGAGTTGCCTTTCTCTTGTCATCAGAAAGAATGAGTTTAGCATTTGCTGTGTTTGGATCCAGTGTGAGATCACAGGCATCTGAACACGAGAAGAAAGATTAGAACTGTATCATGGACAGTTTTTAATCTATGTTGATACATGTGGTGTTTGTAGACCTACATTTTAGCAGTCCTGGTGAGATCCTGAAAGTTCCTCCATGATTCAAACTAGACAAATACACACCAAAAATTAAAAACTTTCAGGGGAACAGTAAAACCTCATTAATACTAACACAAACAAATCACAAACTTTCATGTTGATCTAATGACAAACTTATCAATATCCACAAAACCAAACCTATTAATAGCTAGCTTTAGTATTTTTATTTGTATTTTGTCATTTCAATATTTAGCACCTTTCACAGTTGCTTTTCAGTGTAAATTGTATTGTAAAGTGTGTTTTACATTGCATACAAAAAGACAATCACAACCTAATTTTTAGTTTGAGTAACTTCTGTTTTAAACTCGAGAGTAATACAATGTGAAAAAATTCATTTATTCATTCATATACAATTTTGGCCATAGTGCTCAGCCCTATTCATTCCTTTGTGGGTCAAAAATGATTGATAATGTATGTTAAACAAGACAACAATGCAGTGTTAATCTTAACAATTAAGAATAAAATCAATCCCTGCTATATACAAGCGCGTGTATGCACACACACACACACACACACACACACACACACACACACACACACACACACACACACACACACACACACACACACACACACACACACACACACACAAACAAATGTATCAGACTGCCAAACATACTTGAGTATCTGCAGTGAGCAGTTCGGATCCTTCAGTTTGTCATTGAGTAGCCTGACTCCTGATTGTCCTGGGTAATTGTAGCTCAGATCCAGCTCTCTCAGATGTGAGGGGTTTGAACTCAGAGCTGAAGACACATAACCACAGCCTTCCTCTGTCACCATACAGCCAGACAACCTACAGAGAGATATGCATTATGTTGCATTAGAATTACACATTAAAATTTAGAAATCTTTTACATTCTATGGTGACTGTTGAAGTCACATACAAAATAAGACAATAAGTCAATAATAATATTAATCACAATAATATTAAATCTTAAAATTAAGTTCACAGTTCTCTGATGTCAGTTAATGGATATGACATGCAGGTAAACAAATAAATATTTATATATATTTTTAAATTATTTATTTTATTTTTTAAATTTTTATGATTTAATTAATAGCTTCTCATTAAACTCACAAACCCCTGCAGTTTCATCACAACCCCCAGTCTGGGAAACCATGATGAAATTTAATATTTAATGCACTTCATGTAGTTGATGATAAAGAACAGAAAATATTTTCTTTCTCTTTGTATTTTTATAACAATATATGATACAAGATTATCATATTCAAATCAATGTTATAAAAAAGTTAGGCCAAAAGTAATCTAAAAGTAATCAACAAGTAGTCAGATTATATTACCTTAAATGTGTAATGTAATTTACTAACTTTTTGTCATGTAATTTGGTACCAGTAAATGACTACAACTTGAAAGTAATCTAACCAGCACTACCCACTTTGTACACAAACCTGAGTATCTCCAGCTGACAATTATGACTCTTCAGTCCATCAGAGAGCAGCTTCACTCCTATATCCTGCAGGTCATTGTTACTCAGATCCAGCTCTCTCAGGACAGAGTTTGAGGATTGTAGAGCTGATGATATAATTTCACAGCACTGACCAGTGAGATTACAACCAGCAAAACTGAAAGAGAGTAAAACATTACTTTTCAAATTATTACATTTCAAAATTCAATATGATTTTATTTCTTGTGAACATCATAAAATATAATTTATTACAGAGATGATAATACTGCTATACTAAAACATTTTCTTCATTGTAACACTCACAGAGCCTTTGTGCAGTTCATCACAGCTGGTATTAGTCTTCTTCTACCCTGATCTGATGTGTTGTATTTCTTGAGGTCCAGCTCATCCAGCACCTCCTCTGACATCTGAAGCATGTAGGCGATTGTTGAGCAGTGAGCAGGAGAGAGTTTCTTCTCTGAGTGTTTGTCTGATTTCACAAACTCCTGAATCTCTCTGGACAGAGACTGATCTTTGACTTCCAGTAGACAGAGGAACAGATTGATGGATCTTTCAGTGGACAGTCCATGTCCATCTTTGATCTTCTCTTTAATGTACTGTGTGGTTCTCGTGATGCTCTCTGAGCTGTTCTCTGTGTGTGTCAGAAGATCCTGTAAGAGTCTCTGATTGGACTCCAGTGAGACGCCCAACAGGAACCGCAGGAACAGATCCAGCTGTCCATTCTCACTCTCAAGGGCTTTATCTACTGCAGCTTTAAGCAAATTATGCACCACATCAATAAACTGCAATGTGTCAACATTTTTCATTACATAATGGTAATAAACATAGAAAGCAGCAAGAAACTCCTGAATGCTCAGATGAATAAAGCTGTAGACTTTCCTCTGATGAATCACAGATTCCTCCTTAAAGATCTCAGTGCAAATCCCAGAATACACTGAGGCATCAGTGACGTCTATGCCGCTCTCAATCAGGTCCTCCTCATAGAACATCACATTGCCCTTCATCAGCTGTTTGAAAGCCACTTCAGCAAGTTTCACAATCACTTCTCTGTTTGACTGCAGAAGTTTCTCTGGATCTCTCTCTTCATACTTCTGATTCCTCATGTTGATCTGAATCAGCAGGAAGTGGCTGTACATTTCAGTCAGAGTTTGAGGGATTTCTGCACTCAGATCTTCTTCCAGGAGCTTCTGAAGCACAGTGGATGAGATCCAGCAGAAGACGGGTATGTGGCACATGATGTGGAGGCTTCTTGCTCTTCTGATGTGTGAGATGATTCTGCTGGCTTGATGCTCATCACTGATTCTCTTGCTGAAATATTCCTCCTTCTGAGGCTCATTGAATCCCTGAATCTCTGTCAGACGGTTGATGTATTTGGAGGAGATCTGATTGGCTGCTGCTGGTCTGGAGGTGATCCAGATGAGAGCAGAGGGAAGCAGATCTCCTTTAATGAGGTTTGACATCAACACACCCACTGATGAAGTCTCAGTCACTTGAGAAACTGTCTGAGCATCTGAAAGCATCATTGTCATTCTGCTTTCATCCAGACCATCAAAGATGAATACAACTTTACACTGCTCGTAAATCTTTGAGTCCAGATCTTTAAGTTCAGGATGAAAGTCCAGCAAAAGTCTGTGAAGACTGTACTGATGATCTCGAGTCAAGTTCAGCTCTCGAAATGGAAGCACAAACATGAAATCTACATCCTGATTGGCTTTTCCCTCGGCCCAGTCCAGAATGAACTTCTGCACAGATACGGTTTTCCCGATTCCAGCGATGCCTTTAGTAAGAACAGTCTTGATTTGCTCTTTCTCCTCACATCCTGGTTCAGGTGAGGCTTTAAAGATGTCATTGCAGTAGATTGGAGTGTCTTGAGAGTGTTGTGTTCTGGCTGTTTTCTCCATCTGTAAAACCTCATGTTCTTCATTCACTCCTTCTCTCTCTCCCTCTATGATGTAAAGCTGTGTGTAGATCCTGTTCAGAAGAGTTTGATTCCCTTGTAATTTGTTTCCCTCAAAAAATCTCTCATACTTGTTCTTCATGCTGGTTTTGTGCTGGTCTTTGACTCTCTGTAGTTCATCATTTTCTGGTTTCTGTAGGTCTCCAGTCTCCTCTTGCTGTGTGATGTGGGTCTGACAAGAGTTAACAGATCTGATCATACCATCTCTCTCCATTCTTCAGAGAAATTAAGAAACAGACAAAGAAAAAAATGTTTCAATGAAAAACTCAAAACATTCAAGTGCAAAGTAATTTTCTTCAGTAGAACAGTAAAGAAAATATTTTGCTAAAATATTTTTCAATGCATCATGCACTTTCAGATATTCAAACCTGGCCAACATTGGCATTTTGTTCTCAAATGTAAAATGTTAATCTATTAATTCAATCTTTAATCTGTATGGTTTATTTGTGAACACCCCCTCACTCTGACAGTGAAATCTGTGTATGAGTTACTGTATGTGATATTTCTTAATATCGGTACATATATTGTCTTAATATTTTTGAAGCTATGATTTTTAAATACAAATCTACATTGCATATACAAATCTACCATAAATATTCTAAAAATGCCAATCAATAAAATTTTCATTGCATCTCTATGTTACTGTCTTTGCTATGTAGCATCTTACTTTGGGTCAGAGGTCACTGTACCATCACTCAATACAGGAGGTTCCCTCATAGAGTTATTGCTCTTCAAAGACACACAGCTGGATACTGCAAATACTGCTGTCTGTGTCTGATCCTCTCTCTCCTCATGGAGACTAATTAGAGGCAGCGTCTCCCTCCGTCCTCTCCAGAATCAGTGATCTGTTTCAGGAAACAAAATACATAAAACATACAACAAATTTTAACACACTGAAAAAAGTCTGTAAACTAAAAATGACATTTTTGGATGACCAATGTCTTTAATGATTATTTCACTTAATTACCTTAAAGTTACTAACTCTTGGCTTATTACTCAACATGCTTAATATATCAGATATTTTAACCCTACTGGTGAATGTCATAACCGAGGAAAGGATAATATATGGATCTAGCAGCTGTTCAAATCATCCTCCTCTCACAGGCGGATTGCTTCCTCGAAGAGCAAACAGAGGTTTTTAGATCTCGTCCATCCGTGAATTACGACGACACCAGTTATCTGTCTCTCAGTCTGGAGTGATAGATTTCCTGATGATTTCCTGTGCCCAGGCCCTTCCTCCTCCACTTGTTCTATCCAGCATCAAAATTTCCTAGTGTTCTCTGGTTCTACCCAGCCCCAAGTTGTCTTCAACTTTTCCTTCGTCACTGCTAGCCAGTTCTCAGTCTTCTTTATTGCCGGTGGTCCCACCCAGCTCCAAGTCTTCTTTGTCACCACTGGTTCAGCCCAGCTTCAAGTCTACATCATCGCTAATGGTTATGACCAGCCCCATGTCTCCTTATGACCAGCCCCATGTTTCCTTTGTCACTGATAGTCCTGATAAGCTTCCCACTCCCTCCTCTTCCGTTCAGTTGTCGGTGTCAGCTCTGCTAGCCCCGTTAGGCTCCTCAGCTCCTCCCCCTCTGCCAACTCAGCCCAACAATGCTACAACGCCTTGGGCTTCCCGGTCCCCAACTCCGCCTTGGTGTTAATCCCCTGGCTCTGCCTTGGGCCTCCGAGCCCACTATTCCACCTCAGCCCGTCGACCAGTCAACTCCTCCTTGGCTCCTCGCTCTCTCTGCTCCACTTTGGTCCTTCATCAATCTACCTCTTCGGCTGTGCCTCGTTCCCCCACCCCTTCGGCTCCAATGGGCTCCTTATTCCCTCCAGCTCTGCCTCAGTCCTCACTAACACCTGCTTCGCCTCAGTCCTTTGGAACCCGTTACTGCGGCTTCACCTTCATCTCCTGGTCCTCCGGTGTTGCTTGGTTTCTTTGTCCATTGGACTCTGCCTGGGTCTCCACACCTCCCAGTGGCACCTCTGTCGTTTGGGCTCATGATTCCATCCTGGCTCCTCCCTTCATCGATTCCACAGTGGGTCACCATCATCCTGGCCATCTTCTGGGTCACTCTGGGCTCTTGTCTGCCGCCAGCTTCTCCGTGGTCTCGTCCGCTCATTGTTTAATTGATTTCACACACCTGATCCTTGTTTAGTTTATTGGTTAACTGTGTATATTTTGTCCTCTCTTAGTTCAGTTCATTGTCTGGTGCTGTTTGTTAGCTCATACTGTTACAAGTGTTTGCCTTTCTTGTATCTTTGTTTTGTTTAGTATATTAAAGTTAATAGTTCTGCAAATTAAATCCTCTGTGCCTCACCTCATCTTCTTCCTGACCACAACCATGACAACACCATGCCTACATCGGACACGAGTGGTGTGATGCAACAAAATCAATGCAAACCCATTATAATCAGTGACACTGTCAAAAAGACACTGAAGGGCTCTTCACACTGGGTCATTCTAAACCCCGGGTAAACAGAATCCTGGGTTATCTTCTTTCACGTTCACTTGTGGCACGCAATTGGGTGTCTGTAAGTAAGAATGTAGCCGTAACATTCTAACACGCGTCTTTTCACACTGTACAAGTTTGACACCGCAATGCGGCAAAAGCCATGCTAACCCATGTTTAAAAACGGTGTTTAGAACGACGATAACCTGGGGTTAAGCTCAGTGTGAAAAGCCCTTGAGAGTAAACAGAGGCCCTGTTCTATTTCTGACGTACTTCATGCACTTGCGCTACTTCCAAAAACTGTACAAATTGATTTTTAACTTTCAGATTTTTTTAGGATTGGAACATAATATGCACATGAAAATATACCCTATCATGTCAAATTCACTACATACAATTCCTCATCCAGTAATTACAAAACTTAAGTTGAAATGTCATGAGTCAAATGCAATTAAATTTAAAAAACGATTAGATTTTTCCACCTACTGATGATTATATCTTGTAAAGTGTTAAGTTTCTTGTTCATTTGTTGAGAGCACCTCACACCTAAGAGCTTAAAAGCAAGAAATCAAGAAATGGGCGTGTACAGCTGTGGAAAAGTGGTGGGGAAGAGGGGAGACAACAACCAATAAAACAATGACCTACAACACACTTATTATACAGAATAATGAATATTAAAATATGACACATTTTATTAAAAAACAAGAGTTGAGGGCACCTTGATGTATTTTAAAAATATAATCCTATATGATAACAAACTCCCAAGAATGAGTGAGAAACGCAGAGGAACATTTAAAAGGTCTAATAATATTTACATTACATTTATGAGCACTACAGTCATCGCGTTCATGATTAGACATACCGCTGTCCACTGACATAGAAATGTCCTTTTTGGCATATATCTAATTTGAAGAAGACATGATGAAATATGTGCGTGTATACGATGCTGGTTCATGTTTAAACCACAAGAGTATATGAAATATGCTCATAAAAACTTGAAACATGCTCACTGCAGTTTGTATATGATCTATGATCCGGGTTGCGAAACTGGCCTCATGTACAGTCATATTTCCCATGTATTTGCATAGACAGTATATAAACTGGACACAGCGACCCCATTGGATTCAACGGAGACAAGTGAAGTCAATTAGAAGCACTCACTTCCTGGGGGTCGAGCGTACTGCGCAGACTCAAACTGAGCTTGACGACGTAGATGTGACGTGAGCAACCCGTCTGTCTTCTAGTAGCTGTGCCGAGAGAAATCTGAATCATTCCCTTCTGAAACTTGCAGAGACGGAGAGTGTGAGTAGGAGATGTCCATGAGCTTGGAGCAGGAGCAACTTTTGCTAAGTTTTCTGATTCATTATTTTGTCATTTTGCCTCCACGTCCCCCCGATTGCCCGCGAGCTTCTCCTCCTGTCCATACGGTAATCTCTCTACTGTGCGACAGAGAGTCGCGTGGTTATGACGCAATCGTTAGCCTATTTTTACAAAAACTGCTTCTACGGGGCCATAACGTAAGATACAAGGTAATGGAGCCTTTTATACATTTTCGTGTTTCTTTAGAAACAAATAATGGACAAATGGAGTCTTTAAACGCCTCAGATGTAAAGTTATTTGCTGTCAAAGTGACGCCAAAATGAATGGGAGTCAATGGAATGCTAACAGCAGGTGATGGTCCGCTAATCAATGGCGGCACCCGGGGAAGCTTCAATATTTTATGAAACCCTGCCCCCCTGTGTATTTGCAGTCAAACTCCAGCTCTAAACACATCATGGGTAAAATGCAATCAGCACTTTTGTGTTACTGAGGAAACATACACCAACACCTAGGGGTCAGGAGGGGAGGTAACAAAGGAAGATAAAATATAATAATAAAAAGTAACGTTGAGACGAAAAATACGTGGAGAACACACTTCAGCATCAGTCTCAGAGTGAAAACATAACATGCTGCGATAGTCTGTTACCAGTGTTACACGGTGTTCAGCTACACATCACTTGCCCACCGCGGCACCGCCCCCACCTTCGTTTTGATTTTTTAATAGTTACAAAATCATTTAGTTCATAATAATAATGAATAGCCACTAATTCGGATGTGCACGGCCGCACGAGCATTCGTGAAGGTGCGTGTCCACTGGTGCGGAGCAGAGCGAATTCCTAATTAACTGCCAATGGACACACACCGTAAGCAATTTAAAAGTGAGGTGGAAAAAACTCCAACGTTATGTAGCATCTTACTTGGGGTCAGAGGTCACTGTTCCATCACTCAATACAGGAGGTTCCCTCATAGAGTTATTGCTCTTGTGGTGAGATCTGGTATTTATCTCATTCTCCTGAATAGCCCCTAGTATCAAAGTTGCTAGGTAGTCTTTTGTTGTCAGGTCAGAATAGGATTATATCACTCACTAGCTTGTTTAATTTATACCAGCAAATCTAGGTGTAGTCCCTACACTCTCATGAAACAATAATAATCATTGGCAACTAGACATATGGATCAAATTCATGCTTACCCTCCAGCAGAATCGTTCCTGGAACCTTTGTTGTCCTTGGTCTTGCAAAGATTATTTTAATGCTCTTTCTATCACTACTGTCTTTGTAAGCTGAAGCTAAATTTAACGGTGTTTGTCTTTAGAAATAAAAAAATATTTAAACAAAAGATAAATATACTGGTTACACAATAGTTAACATTTGTAGCAAATCATCATAAGGTTACAGGTTATAATACTTCAGCTTATCCAAGCTCAACAGGGCAGTCCTGCATGAGTGGAAAATTACACAGGCTATTTACCTAGAAAGCAGTTCAAGCAATAGATGTAAAAAATAACTTGTTCCCATCCGAGGTTAAGATAATACAGCAGAGCAATATAAGCAAAAAGAATCTCAGTTAATAAACTGAGCTAGAAGATAACTAATTTCTCCCCAGGGATCTCCCCAAAAATGCAGTCATATTTACACGGAACTGGGTTACATTGTTCCTATGCAGTTTCTTGGTTTTTTTCCAGAGGAACTAAAGCATGTGACATCAACCTTCTTCTGGTGTCGACATTGTTCCCCATATATGGGCATTCTTCCATCCTTTCTGTCTTCTGTGCTTCGGACCTCTGTGTATGTATCTGGAAGTGTATTTGTAGGTCCAAAATATCTATCAAAATTCAAATAGTTCACTACACTCTTCAAAAACACACAGCTGGATACTGCAGATGCTGCTGTCTGTGTCTGATCCTCTCTCTCCTCATGGAGACTCATTTTAGAGGCAGCGTCTCTCTCCGTTCCTCTCCAGAATCAGTGATCTGTTTGAGGAAACAAAATACATAAAAGATTTTAAAACACTGGGGGAAAAATCTGTAAATTGAAAATTACATTTTTGTTTGAACACAAGGTTCTCTGTGGAATCAACCTCACTTTCTGACAGAAATACAATATGCACAAATGTTTTCTACAAAACTAAACAGAACATGACATCTGACATACTGGAGTAAATGACTTGTCTTCTTATTTGCAGAACGCAGTGTTTTAGCAGCTCTGCAGTGTCTGTCTGCAACAATGTGAGAACAGTGAGTAATCTGTCTCTCCATCACTAAACTTATACACTCACCTTTAGTTTATCTTTCTTAATTACTTGTGCAATTAACAGTCTATTACTTAAATGATTTATTTTGTTTACATTTATTTGCTTTCTTATTTTACCCCGCACTGATACCTTATTTTACATTTTATGCTATTTTTATTTTCGTATGTTACTTCCTTATTAGTACTACTGTTCTTTGACTTCACTGAACATGTACATCGCACTGTCTCATATGCAGCTGTTGTGAACAGGTTAAAATTAATTTTGAAATTGAGAGAGAGAGAGAGAGAGAGAGAGAGAGAGAGAGAGAGAGAGAGAGAGAGAGAGAGAGAGAGAGAGAGAGAGATTTTAAAGTAAACTAAAGCTGAGATCAATATAAAACCAAACCGATTTATTAAATATGTATGCAGTTTACATTCGGGAAATAACGATATATTGTCATGTTATGTCTATATTTTGATATAAATGTATTAAGTGTATTAAGTGTATTGTATACACAATGTTTTTTTTAGGTTCTGGTTAATGAAATCTTGAAAACGTTGTCTGTCGAGGATTCCACTTCCGCTTTTATGTTTGAAGAGGGTGTATTAAACCCCGCCCACACAAAGCGTCTGCTGCTTTCATTGTTTCCTGAAACCCGTTCAAGCCCTGCAGCAGATAAACATGCAGTCACCTGTCAAGAAAAGTTCAGAAAGTTCAGAAAAGTTTAGAAAAATGTGTGTTTAGTTCGTGGAAAAAGGTGTTCAAAAAGTTTTTATTTTTTTTATTTTAAATAGCTAGAATGCTGACTCTGATATATTATAAAATGACCAGAATTATCTTTAAGGTATATATATTATTTAAAAAATATATATATATCTCCTTAGTGACTGTGCTGAGAATATCACCTGATAAAACTGCAAAAAAAACAAACAAACAAAAAAAACATAAATGAATAAATATGCCACAAAACTTTATTTTTATAGTAAATCACAGCTGTAGTACCTACAAAGTCTAAGACGTCTTAAGTTTAATTTGTTCATAATCTTTCGCTCTGCCATATTCTCTTACCTCAAAGATAAAGTCGTAGTCTGGAGTTATTCTCAGTTCCCAGTCCAGAATGAACTTCTGCACAGAGACAGTTTTCCCGATTCCAGCGATGCCTTTAGTAAGAACAGTCTTGATTTGCTCTTTTTCCTCACATCCTGATTCAGGTGAGGCTTTAAAGATGTCATTGCAGTAGATTGGAGTGTCTTGTGAGTGTTGTGTTCTGGCTGTTTTCTCCATTTGCAAAACCTCATGTTCTTCATTCACTCCTCTCTCTTCCTCTATGATGTAGAGCTGTGTGTAGATCCTGTTCAGGAGGGTTTCATTCCCCTGTAGTTTGGTCCCCTCAAATAATCTCTCATACTTGTTCTTCATGCTGGTTTTGTGCTGGTCTTTGACTCTCTGTAGTTCGTCATCAACTGTTTTCTGCAAGTGTCCTTGTGTGTAACAGTGAGCAGAACCAGCAGGACGTGTTCTGGATCTCTTTCTGCCCCGAGGACAGTCAAAGTCTTCAGATGGTCTGGACTGATCCCTGTATAAACTGTAACAGGTATTTACATAGACCAAATCTCTATACTCTCAGTCAACATCTGGACTAAACCAGATCAACAATGAAAAATGGAAAACATAGTAAATGTCCATTTACTCAAACACACAACAGCGCTGAATTTATCATAGTATCATTAGAGTTCAGAACTCAGAAATATCACTTTAAATGTCCTCAAATAACTTTTTAAAAACCTCATTGCAATAAACATTACAGTGAAACAATTACGTCTGACATCACATGCAATTTGATGTGACATCATGTGATCAACTGGAAACATCTTCATCTTTGTATTACCTTCATGTTATAATACAGGATATGAAGATGTTTAATTAAGATATTAATTTCATTTTTAAAATTCCGTAAAATTTACTTATGATGAAACCCTCTTAATCATATCCATATAACTATAGCTGGAAAACAATTACCTTGAAACTTACCTTGGAATATATTGATCATAGGATAGTCCGTGTCTGTAACTGTTTGAAAGATACTTCTGTGTGTTTTATGGTTCTGTTCTTCTTGTTTCATCAAAAAGCAGACATAAGGAGTGTCATTAAAAAGAAATGAATGGCATGTGCACAAGCACAAAGCTAGAATAGTCATTGCGCATCAGTTTTTGTGTTCCAGTTTCAAACCTGATAGCATGTGCTGATTTTGTTCCTCTCTTTATGGTCTGTGGTCCAGTCTCAGTATTTGCTTATGTGGATTTTTGCTGAGTTCATACTTCTGTAAAACAAAGTGTCTGATGTAGCCTATAAGATCTTTAGTAGAATTTATAATTCATCATTCAAATTGTTGTACTGCAAAGGTGTGGCTACCCTGAGCTTAAAATATGTAAATATACGTTTTATAAAGATATAAATATTAAAAGAAACAATGTTAAATGTTCCAACAGTTTGTGAAGTATAATTTCAAATTTTCATTTTCTTCATGATTAATCAGCTCTTGTAATCTCTTATTAATCTCTGTCCAGAAGGTGGCGCTAAATGATCATCAGATCATCTAATCTCAATCAAGTTAAGAGAAATGCTTCTGTTTATGTGTGCATAACAGTGCTATGACCTCTTATCTCTAACGTTAACATTCATAAGTGTCGTCTGTTAGTTATTCATATGACAAACAAATGAATAAACCTGAATTCTAATTACAGTTCTTAAATCAATGATTAAACTTACAGTACAAACAAGACTGTGTTGTTTCAGACTCATTATTTCAATAGGTAAACACTCAACCTTCTTCTATGAAAATTTTGGGTAAAAAACAGGCCGAACCTTTACAGTAAACAAACGGCATCTAGAGGAACCGGTTTATTGTTTTTACATTCGCATTCCACAAACCAGTTCTCATTATAATAGGCTTCCACCGCTCTCCTGTTATGCTTTTATGAACTTTTCTGATTTCATAAATTGAGATCAACACTAAGAAGCTGTAGCAGATCATGAAATACCTGAGAATATTTACCCTGAGTTTATCTGTGATTGTTAATGTAGACACTTCAAGACGTTCGTCTCATCTGTGTTGCAGTATTTTTGTGTCTTATAAAGTAGTTTGTCTTCTCTCTGACAGTCAAGAGACGAAAGCTAGTCATATACAGAAAATTCCAGTTCTAGTCAGTGTTTATAGCTAATCGATTTCCACACCCTTAAAGCCTTTCTTACAGAGCAATTTACAGTAAATAATATAGTGATATTTATTACTTTTTTATTGAGAATAGACCAACAGTGTATGCAGTGCCACATTTCAATAAAAAGAGAATACAAAAAAAAACAATAGTAAAAAGAGATGCACTATCAACAAAAGTCTAAAATCTAAAATTAATGTAAATAGGAAAAATGTGCAACACTCACTCTTAAAGAAATCTTACTTGATAACGAAAGTTCAGTTTTATAAGTGCATCTCAATAAGGACATAACATTTGTTTTCATATGATTGACTGTTTAGTGCTTTACGCATTCATGTTTTACAGCATGTTTTTCTCAATGTAACATTTGCTAAATTTGTAGTTAAATAGAATATTTACTGAACTTTCCTGTAGCTCACACAGTAGAGCGTTGGTGCTTGCAACTCCAAAGTCATGGGTTTGATTCCCAGAGAAAGCAAGAACTGATAAGAGTGTAAATGTGTAGCTTGAAATGCAATGTAAGTCGCTTTGGATAAAAGCGTCTGCCAAATGCATAAATGTAATTTACTGTATATAAGTTCAGTTTTTTAAGCGCATCTCAATAAAGACGTCACATTTGATTGACGGTTTAGTGCTTTTACACATTCATGTTTTACAGCATGTTTTTCTCAATGTAACATTTGCTAAATTTGTAGTTAAATAGTATATTTACATTATATACTGTATATAGTGATTTTCACAAGTTTCATCAAACTTCTCCACTTATAGTCATTTTACCAAGATTATAATGGAGGTAGAAGCGTTGTCAATGGTGTCTCTGTTGTTAAATCTGACACAGACACAGTTCAGACTCAAAAACCTTAAATCCAGCATAGAGGGGTTCAGTGAATGTGGTGTTGAATGTGTGTAAGTGTGTGAGTGTGTGTGTGTCAGAGACGCTGTAGAAGGACAGAGTGCCGGACGGCCAGTCCAGAGACACTCCTACTCTCTTGGATTTTGGTACATGGGTTGGTATGTTATTGCTCACATTATTGTGCCAGACAGTGAATGCTTTACTATTGCAGAAAAGGCACCAGGATTTGTTATTGTATCCAAACTTACAGACAGTCCCTCCAATCCTGCTGATTCCTTTATAGGCCACTGCTATACGAGCCCAGGAACCCCGTTCATCGTCCCCAAGGCCCCATTCAACCTCCCAGTAACAGCGTCCAGTCAGACTCTCTCGACACATAACCTGAGGAATACCAGCAAATCTCTCTGGATGATCAGGATACGGCTGACGCTCTTTAACGTATGTGATCTTTCTGTTCTCTTCAGACAGGATGAGTTGATTGTGTGCTGTGTTTGGATCCAGTGTGAGATCACAGGCATCTGAACACAAGATGACAGATATTAAAAAACAGTTTGTTAATCACATTTATATTTATTAAATGTGCAAAAGTTTGTCAGAGGAAGAACCTACATTTGCTTAGTCCTGGTTTGATACAGAAGGGCCCTTTGTGATCCAAACTAAAACACAAACATACAGACAAAATGAACCGTTAGTACATTGAATACTTAAATATAGTGTTGTCAAATTTATGTGTATAGCGCTTTTCCTCTCATTCTAAAGAAGCTTCACATGTGTGTATCAATGTCTTAGTAAGAAAACAGAAAGCAGTATCTGCCGATACCAGTATATTTTGTTGCACAACAGCACACGCACGGCACAAGCGCGTCTTTACACATCGTCAACATGACTGACCGGTTTATGAGAATGGCAAATTGAGAGATCCGCGATCAAATCATTAGAAGTGATTATCGGCCGATAGCAATCGGTAGCCGATCAAACATTGCAAACATTAAGGTTTAATAAGGTTTATTTCCACAATGCAGCCACAATATAACTTATGTAAAGTATAACTTATGTATCGGTTTTGTTTAATTTTTCCTTTTTTTTTTTATATCTGAAATATCTGATATTCTGATTCTTAAATGCATGTAAGTGAATTTATGTGGTCGTTCAAACACCTAATGATCATGTTAGTTGATCTATAATGCTTGACGGGCGCTACCATGTTAGTTTGCACTGCAATGCTGAGTATCGGGTTGCATGAAAGCACTTAAGTTAAGAAAAATATAGTTATAAGGTTAAGGGTACTCTTAGTGAAACATGGGTTGCAAGAAAAAAACCTAGAGGTCCACTTAAGAAACCTTAAGGCTGTCATGAAGTGTTTTTCCTTAATTAATTGAGTTCACTTAAGTTATGTTATGCGTTGCAACAAAGTCCATTTAGCCCTCAAAATAAGTCCCAAATTAAGTCATCTGCTGAACTCAAATGTGATGGATGATTTCATGTTAATTGAGGAGGAGGATGTGCCAATGTGAATTTTTAGTGATCGAAATAAGCCTGTTGAAAGTATGACATGAAACAGGGTGTATTGTCAAAAATAAAAATTGAATAAACACCAATGTTTTCTTCTTTTGTTTTATCACAGTGGATTATTTATCTCATGCCAGGCTTTAGTCTTGTGCGCAAGAGTGACTGATTATAGCGGCAGGTTTGGGTGTTTTTCCCCCGTCTTTGAAAATAATAGGTTTTTTTTTTTTTTTTGTCCTTGGTCCAGTTTGGTTTAGATTTCTTGTTTCCAGTACTGTGTAGGGCTGGATAGCGCATAGGACCTGTCTAGGACACTGAACGTGTCAGTCAGTGAGTCTAATCACCAAACAGGCAAAGTGGCATTGAAGGGTGAGTATAATACAATAACAACGAGTTGGACATATATATTGTAATTTAATGGAAAACTATGTGAGTGGTGCGGCAGGATTTTGAGCACCCTCCAGTGTCATAGCTGGATTTTTGAAAACAATGTGCTTGAATTTTAACTCAAATATTGTAGTAGTACAGTTGTGTAGTTTAGTAAATGTTCAACTTGGTTAAAATCAGTGGTCCGTTATGTTCTGTTTATTGTGGGAGATTTCGTAAATATAGCAACCGCTTCTCCATTGCAGTATTATGCCAGAAACTAGCTCAACATGCTTATTTTAAAAACTTAGGTAAGGGTGATGCTTAAGACGTTTGTTGCAACGGTCTTAAAGAATTCCCTTGCCTCAAGGTTCTTTCCCCCTCAGTGATACCCTTACTTAAGAGGTTTCTTGCAACCGGGCTCAGAGCTGTTGGGTTTACAAAACGTAAATGCATCCACTTCTCACAAAATACATGCAATTAAGAGGCTGGTGAACTTGGTCTATCTTGATGTGAATAAAATCATGTTTGAAAATGATTATTATTGCTGCTTCCACAGACATCAGTATGTTTTATAAATTTGAAAATTGAAAACACTAGACAGTTGTGATACATAAGGGCATCCATTCTTTCCTTATGCATCCATTCTAGTTCAGCGCCAGCCAAAGCGAGAAAGCGGATTTGAATTTAGCATTTGATCACATGATGTACTTGAAAGTTCTAGTCACATCTGTGTGATTGTACACGTCAATGGATAATTGTCCTTACTTGAGTATCTGCAGTGAGCAGTTGTTATCCATCAGTTTGTCAGAGAGCATCTTGACTCCTGACTCTCCTGGGTGATTGTAGCTCAGATCCAGCTCTCTCAGGTGTGAGGGGTTTGAACTCAGAGCTGAAGACACATAACCACAGCCTTCCTCTGTCACCATACAGCCAGACAACCTACAGAGAGAGAGGATCTGAAATCTATTGTTTTTTTTTTGTGGTCATTTTTGGTCCTTGACAGCAACTTGGTCCTTGTGCAAATCCTCTCCTTTTGTGTTGCACAGAAGAAAGTAAACTCATATGCTTGAAACAACATGAGGATGATTAAATTACACAATTTTCATGTTTAAGCAAAATCAATGCTTTTATGTTATAGTAACTTGTAAATGTAACCAGTGTAACTGCTGTATTTCTCATATGTGTCCACATTTGTTTTAATGTGGAAAACAGAAAATATGATCCGATTTATTGAATATCTCATGAGTAATTCCACTGGACTATACCTGGAGTCTCTCATTTCTCTTGTTAAATCATCACTCACCTTTTCTTCACTACTTCTCCCTATTATCATTTACAGTGGGACTGTTTGTAACTAAGAGAAACACAGTAGACCAGATATCTTGTTTTGTTTTTTTTAATCTGTCAAAATGATGGAAACTTTTGGAATGTTTTCATAATTCAGCAAATGGCAGAATTTTCACACATACGTGAACATTAAATGAATTAAAAAAAATTGTTAGGTTGTTAGAACACTGTTAGCTCTAAAGGGACTTTTTCATATTAGTAAGGGAGACAGTGGCACATTTGTTTTCCTATCAATGGTAGATCTAAATCGATATGGCTGTGTTTACCTGTGGCCTCGTGTCTGCGGACGAATCAAAGCTATGCCACTAGGGAAAAGGTGAGGTGAGCTGCTCCTCTTATCGAAAGCTATTTAATGTAATCTGGTAATTGAAATAATACATAGCATCCAGAGTATATGGCCTCTTATCAGAGATTACACATGGCTAAGTATTATCACTACACACTAGGGCTGCACGATTTGGGGAAAATGTCACTTTGCGATTATTGAGGTCAATATTGCGATTGCGATATAATAAACAAATGGTTTCATGAGTCAACTTGCTTGGTTCTCAAGGAAAATGCACACACAGACTAGTGAAAATGCTGAAATGTGTATTTCTCGACTCAAACCAGCAACAACAACTAAATGATTGATAACACCTATAATGATCAATAAGCCATTAATGTCTGGATAAAAATGACCCCTCCCAGCCCTGGGTGTTTCTCCCTCATATCTGCTTCGAGGTCTTGATTGTGGCATTTATTTGAGGTTTAGAATCCATTATTCCTGTAATTATTTTGTCTTATATGAATTTAATAAAGAGCTCTATCTCGTATTCTGTCCAAACATATCGCATCATCTACGTCAGCTGACCTGTAAATGTGCAAAAACTGTTTCCATTGCAGTTTTGCGAAATATTTCTTTTTTGAATTGCCTGAAAAACCATCTCATGTGAGCGTAAAAACTTTTTTGCGATAAATGAGAGTTTTTGCGAAATTGACGTGTTTCCATTGGCCGTATTTTCAATTCGCAATCTCAATTTGTGCAATTTGAAGGGTAATGGAAACGCGGCTAGAGACGCGGATCTCACGAGTCACAACTCTTTACATTCATCATAAGACTGCTCTTATGTTATGAAGATACTAGACAAAAAGACATTTTGGCATAATTGTGTGTTATTGTTTGATCAAGCGCGAAAGAGAACTGTGTTCTGGCGTGCTGTCTTGTGCGCACGCACAATACTAGCGCAAGTCTTTCTCTGTGTCACAGTCAGGACTGTGCAGGCAACAGGCAAAACAGGCAGCGCGCTCTTTTTTGTCTTGTCGCGCATGAATGGTTTAAAAGCATTTGCACGAATAAGAGCGGGATCATGTAACACTAACCAAAGGATGACAAAAATTAACAGATGCTGCGTTAATTGCGTTAACAGCCCTTATTTGTTTATTTCAAATAAAATATAATTTAATATAATCGCGTAGGCTTGACATCACAATTGCGATTGCAATATGATTAATCGTGCAACACTACTACACACCTGAGTATCTCCAGCTGACAGTGTGGGTTCTTCAGTCCATCAGAGAGTAGCTTCACTCCTGAATCCTGCAGGTCATTGTTACTCAGATCCAGCTCTCTCAGGACAGAGTTTGAGGATTTGAGAACTGATGACACAATTTCACAGCACTGAGCAGTGAGGTTACAGCCGGCAAGACTGAAAGAGAGTAAAACAATTTTACTGTGAGTGCAAAATCTGTAATAGTGAAAATACACATCATTCAAGTAATGTGAAAATATAATAAGTACATAATGTAAAAAAAGTCATAATTTAATAAGTACAAATCACTCACAGGGCTTTCCTGCAGTTGATCACAGCTGGTAACAGTCTTTTTCTACCCTCATCTGATGTGTTGTATTTCTTGAGGTCCAGCTCATCCAGCACCTCCTCTGACATCTGAAGCATGTAGGCGATTGTTGAACAGTGAGCAGGAGAGAGTTTCTTCTCTGAGAGTTTGACTGATTTCACAAACTCCTGAATCTCTCTGGACAGAGTCTGATCTTTCACTTCCAACAGACAGAGGAACAGATTGATGGATCTTTCAGCGGAGAGTCCATGTCCATCTTTGATTTTCTCTTTAATGTACTGTGTGGTTCTCCTGATGCTCTCTGAGCTGTTCTCTGTGTGTGTCAGTAGATCCTGTAAGAGTCTCTGATTGGACTCCAGTGAGATGCCCAACAGGAACCGCAGGAACAGATCCAGCTGTCCATTCTCACTCTCAAGAGCTTTATCTACTGCTCCTCTAAGCAAATTATGCATTGAATCAAAAACCTTAAGGGTCTCCACGGTGCTAATTAAATAGCAGTAAAACACATGGAAAGCAGCGAGAAACTCCTGAATGCTCAGATGAATGAAGCTGTAGACTTTCCTCTGATGAATCACAGATTCCTCCTTGAAGATCTCAGTGCAAATCCCAGAATACACTGAGGCGTCAGTGACATCTATGCCGCTCTCTCTCAGGTCCTCCTCATAGAACATCACATTGCCCTTCATCAGCTGTTTGAAAGCCACTTCAGCAAGTTTCACAATCACTTCTCTGTTGGACTGCAGGAGTTTCTCTGGATCTCTCTCTTCATACTTCTGATTCCTCATGTTGATCTGAATCAGCAGGAAGTGGATGTACATTTCAGTCAGAGTTTGAGGGATTTCTGCACTCAGATCATCTTTCAGGAGCTTTTGAAGCACAGTGGATGAGATCCAGCAGAAGACAGGTATGTGGCACATGATGTTGAGGCTTCTTGCTCTTCTGATGTGTGAGATGATTCTGCTGGCTTGATGCTCATCACTGATTCTCTTCCTGAAATATTCCTCCTTCTGAGGCTCATTGAATCCCTGAATCTCTGTCAGACGGTTGATGTATTTGGAGGGGATCTGATTGGCTGCTGCTGGTCTGGAGGTGATCCAGATGAGAGCCGAGGGAAGCAGATCTCCTTTAATGAGGTTTGACATCAACACACCCACTGATGAAGTCTTAGTCACTTCAGAAACTTTCTGAGTGTCTGAAAACATCAGTGTGATTCTGCTTTCATCCAGACCATCCAAGATCAACATAACTTTACACTCGTTATAAATCTTTGAGTCCAGATCTTGAAGTTCAGGATGAAAGTCCAGCAGAAGTCTATGAAGACTGTGCTGATGATCTCGGATCAAGTTCAGCTCTCGAAATGGAAGCACAAACATGAAATCTACATCCTGATTGGCTTTTCCCTCTGCCCAGTCCAGAATGAACTTCTGCACAGATACAGTTTTTCCGATTCCAGCGATGCCTTTAGTAAGAACAGTCTTGATTTGGTCTTTCTCCTCACATCCTGGTTCAGGTGAGGCTTTAAAGATGTCATTGCAATAGATTGGAGTGTCTTGTGAGTGTTGTGTTCTGGCTGTTTTCTCCATCTGTAGAACTTCATGTTCTTCATTCACTCCTTCTCTCTCTCCCTCTATGATGTAGAGCTGTGTGTAGATCCTGTTCAGGAGGGTGTCATTCTCTTGGAGTTTGTTTCCTTCAAATAATCTCTCATACTTGTTTTTCATGCTGGTTTTGTGCTGGTCTTTGAATCTCTGTAGTTTATCACTCACTGGTTTCTCTAAGTTTGCAGTCTCCTCAAGCAGGGCTGCTTCTGTATTCTGCTGCCTAGGTTCAGAAGTCACTGCTCCATTACTCAATTCAGGGGGTTGAGTAATGGATCTCTCACTCTTCATAGACACACAGCTGGGTTCTGGAGATGCTCTTCTTAGACTCCTAGTTGTAATCAGCATATACAAAAAAACAAAAAACAAAAAAAACAGTCTATTTCTTTTGTCTTGGTTTCTGGCTAAGTTATTTAAAGTCAGTTGCTTGTATCAAGTGACTCACCTTAAGTCAGAGGTCACTGCTCCATCACTGATTTCAGGGGGCTGAGTTTTAGATTGGTTACTCTTCATAGACACACAGCTGGGTTCTGGAGATACTCCTCTTTGACTCCTCCTGGTTATAATCAGCGTATACAGTAAAGCAAAATCACACTCTATTTCTTTTGTCTTGGTTCCTGGTTAAGTTATTTAAAGTCAGTTGCTTGTATCAAGTGACTCACCTTAAGTCAAAGGTCACTGCTCCATCACTGACTTCAGGGGGCTGAGTTTTAGATTGGTTACTCTTCATAGACACACAGCTGGGTTCTGGAGATACTCCTCTTTGACTCCTCCTGGTTATAATCAGCGTATACAGTAAAGCAAAATCACACTCTATTTCTTTTGTCTTGGTTTCTGGTTAAGTTATTTAACCCTCTGGGGACCAAAAACGCGCCCGCGCGTTTTGCTCGTTTTTTTTTTTAGCAATGAAAAATAAACACAAAATGCTCTGTTAATTTTGATCTTTCATTTTCGTGTAATACATCAATCGATCCTGTTCAGTTTCTATTTTTTTTCTGTATACTCACAATACAAATAAAGTGTTTTGCTTTTTGACAAATAAAGAAAAACTAACATGATGCTATTTCTGCCTTCTCTCTGTCAGTAAACTCCCATTTGAAACGCGTTCGAAAATTATCTATAACTCCGCGAAAATTCAGTCAAACAGGCAAACAGACCCACGGGCATAAAGCTTGAGATCGCAGCTTTTAAATGAAGTAATTTATATAAAAAACAAATATTATCAGCTTCTGTAATCTGTATAAAAAGAGAGCGACTCCAGTCGAGCTCATTACGAGCCATTCAAAAGTAATTTGACCACGCCCCGGAGAGCGCGTGCTATTCAAACGCAAATTCTGAGAACCATTTCAGTCTGTGAAACGCCCCCACATCAGCTGTAAACAAAGAGGCATAATATAGCCTACCTTATGGAGAAAATTTTCCGTGCTGATATGAGGAGCAGATCCCGCTGAGGAGTGAGGTAGGCTAAGTTATCCTTTCTCAAGTGTTAATGTGGAATAACGTTATGGAATAACGTTGTAGGCTTATGTAAACAAAAAGATGAATCGCGTTTCTATAATATGAATCGCGTTTCTGTGAGATGAATGAAGGGTACATATTTGTAAAGACTGTTTAGCCTAAATATGAATCGCGTTTCTGTGAGATGAATGAAGGGTACATATTTGTAAAGACTGTTTAGCCTAAAATGAATCGCGTTTCTGTGAGATGAATGAAGGGTACATATTTGTAAAGAGTGTTTAGCCTAAATATGAATCGCGCGTCTGTGTGTGAAAGAATAAACTGCTTTTACAGTTACAGTTACTGCGTTACAGTCAGGCGAAGTATGAAAGACAACATTTTGTTGACTAGATTTGGGTACAGTTTTTACTGTAGAATATACTGTCACATCAAATAAGCTTTTCTGCTCATATATATAAAATACTATTTTGTCAAAAATAAAGTCATAGACTAAGATGTTCCAATGTTGGCTATATTCAAACTAATGAATACATATGATAAAATGTAGGCCTATAATCTTTTTTTTTTTTTTTTACAAAGAAAGAGTACTTTTTTGCAGAAATATTGCTGAAATTGTAATTATTGTTGTAATTGTAACCTTTTTAATAAAATAGCAAAACATATTTACAAGATAGATGTAAGCAAAATCTTAAATGGTCAATATAAGTCTTCTTCAAAATATATATTTTGTCCTTGCATTGTGGCTCAGTCAGTGTCACACCTGAATGAATGGCTAATTATGCAGAGTCATTATGCAGAGTGGGTGGGACTAAGGTGTAAACTACTCCTCCCCCTCGCATATTGGCTTTCCAAGCAAAACCTGTTTTACACCATTTAAATCAATGTATTTTTTTTTTGTGAACGATAAAGCAAGACTATTTTCACATAATTTTGAAGCTAGAACTGAAAGGGACAACATCCATTAGTCAAAAGTCTTGTGGGCACATATTTTGTATGAGTTTTGTGGTCTTATTTCAGCAACTTTCATTTTTATTTTTTTAAATAACCACGCATAAACATTATTCTCTTAAAAATACAAACATCTACATACATGTTGCTCGCATATTATGGTAGGCCTGTTTGTGCTATATAGAGTGAATTTACACCTTTGCCATTAACATGTTTATAAATAACTGAAAAAAGCACAAATGTCAGAGCATGTCAGAACATCTCAAGGGCCCCAAAAACAGCTTGGTCCCCAGAGGGTTAAAGTCAGTTGCTTGTATCAAGTGACTCACCTTAAGTCAAAGGTCACTGCTCCATCACTGACTTCAGGGGGCTGAGTTTTAGATTGGTTACTCTTCATAGACACACAGCTGGGCTCTACAGATTCTGTTCCCTGTGTTCTCTTCTCCTCTCTTTCCTTATTGAGACTCATTTTGAGGCAGTACTGCTTTTCTTGTCCTCCATTAAAGCAAGTAAAATTACTGCTGCAAACACATTTATGACCTAACATCACTCAGTGACAGTTAAATTTTGTTTTGATGGTTGTAGTGTTGTTTTTGGCAGCCTGTTTTAATTTTAGTTTTAGTCTAGTCTTTGTGTCAAGCTGTCATTTTAGTTTTTATTAGTTTTAGTCACGTTCATACTCTTTTTAGTTTAGTCAAGTTTTAGTTGATGAAAACTGATGACATTTTAGTCTAGTTTTAGTCAATGAAAATCTTTTTAGTAATGCAATTGTATTTAACCCAGTCAGTATAGTATAAGTACCTAGTAGTATAGACGAAACCAACATTTTCTTTTAGCTAAACCCATTTAAAACAAGGTTATCTTATTATATTATTGTTACCTTATAGACTCAAGAATGCATTAATTCCAGACACGGAAGACACTCTGATTTGAATTTACAACATATTTATTTTACCAACCAAACATGTTAGAAGTACACACACATAAATGTATCGGTCCCTTACTCTGTGTCACGACCGTTTCACGCCCGTTTCACACATACTCCGTTTGCAGTGCGTATGCGGTGTGTATTTTTTTCCGCACCCATGTTAACAGGTTAGAGCTTTCTCACTGCACACGGATGTGGTCCGGCAATGCGTTCCAGGAGCGGTGCGTATACAGCAGTGCAGCGATCGTTTCCGCACCGAGTCTATTTTTGCTGTGCTGCACGCGCTGAATTAAAGTGACAGCGCATGGTTCGTGGTCAAAATAAACACAGATTGACATGAAAATATAACAATCTCACCATAAATGCATTTAATTAAATAAAATATAGTAATCTCACTTTAAATGTATTTAATTAAATACTACTATTTTTAAGACCGGGGTACTATTCTTACCCTTTAAGACCGGGGTAAAGCAAGGAAAACTACAATTTACCTCAACAAGGCGACATAATGAACAACACTCGTCTCATTCGTGGAGGTGGAAAAACTAGTTTTTTGTGACAAGATTTATTGTGTTAAATTTAAATGCAAAAGAAAAGGCATGAGTCGGCTGTTTTTGTCAATTTTAAGTTTTAATTTAAAACATTTGCGATTTTAATATAAGTACATGGTTAAATGTTTTAACACTTGCTTGAGAAACGTATTATGTAAATCTATATATAAGTAATGCATTGAATAATACGTTTTTTAAATTGTGTTTCAACGTGAATACGTCTATTAAAGAGTGTACATGTGTACAAAGAGAATCGCAATGATGACAAAACTTTTTTTTTAATAAAAAGTTGCTGATAACTTCTGGATTTGAAATAAAAATAGTGAGTATGTGTTTGTGGTATAGCCGTGGATCAGTTACGCACTGCAAACGCAGCATATGTGATGTGAAAGCACTATAGTGCGTGCTGCTCCTGCACTGCACACGGAGTATGTGTGAAACGGGCTTCAGACTTAACTTTGTTTGTTGTTGTTTACGCTAACTCACCGCAGCTGCATCTTCTAAATAATGCCGCGAGTGGGGCTTGAGGAAGTGACATCGCCTGCGTCTGCGCAGTGTGACCTGATGCAGCCCCTGAAGTGAGACACGGGAAACAGAAATACTGCAAAATAATAATAATAAAGCGACTAAATGAGACGAAATAATGTTATAACATTTTGTCTCATCTCGTTTTGGTCAACGAAAATGAAGAGAAGTTTTAGCAGTTTTTATTTTGTAAACCACATTTAGTCTCGTTTTTATTCGTCAACAATATTGCATTATACATTTAATTATAGTTATCGTCACATGACCAGCATTTACGTTGCGTCTGGTCTCGTTTTCGTCACGTGATAAAGGTTCGCTGACGACAATATTTAGTCATAATTTTCGTTGACGAAAGCAACACTAGATGGTTGCCTTTAGCCATTCTGTTGACTATAAGTAACGTTACACCTACATGATAGTAGAATAAGTTGACATGTACATGTTCAAGCCTTAGGGCTCAATTATGATTTATTTCTCAGATCTTTTTTTTTTTTTTTTTTTTTTATGATGTGGAGAAATAAAACCAATTACTTGTAACAATCCGTGAAAAAAAAAGAAAAGAAAAAAAAGTGTCAAATGGTGATTTCAGATCAGACATAAATACAGGATGAATCTCCTCATCTGAACATTCCTGGAATCTTCTGGCATAACCACACACATTACAACGTGAACAGCACAATCTATACAAACAAAAGTACGTCAAGAGCGTAGTAACTAGTCATAGGCTATATGGTTATGAAGGTAAGTTATGGACTCACTAATTCATGCATTCATTGTTATCATTTGCAACTGTTTTTAGAAGTTTATCTCATTTTGATCTGCTCTGAATGTCTGTGTGAAAGGATTGTTCTATCCTCCTCTACCTGAATGAAGCTAACGTTCAAGATGGGTCCTGATCAATTTACCCCTTGGAGGAAGAATTCTCTCTTTCTTTCTTTCTTTCTTACTTTCTTTCTTTCTTTCTTTCTTTCTTTCTTTCTTTCTTTCTTTCTTTCTTTCTTTCTTTCTTTCTTTCTTTCTTTCTTTCTTTCTTTCGTAACGGTGCAATTGCAGGGCTTGTTTGGAATTATGAAAAGTGTGTGATTATGCCAGAAGATTCCAGGAATGTTCAGAGGAGGAGATTCATCCTGGATTTGTCTGATCTGAAATCACCATTTGACACTTTTTTTAATTCATTTTTTTCAAATTAATTTAATGTGCTCAAATTTATTCATAGTATTATAATCAGTTTACATTGAAACAAATGTCTCAAAATAAAGTGGGAGTGGCTTGCGAGACTAATGATAATGATACTAACATGTACAAATAGTGTGGAAAACATTTTTGTTCATTTGTGTTCCGTGGAAAATAGCATTCAACGAATCTGTCACCGCATCTGCTGGAAAGCCAGGTAAAATTATTTGCGCGCACGCCCATGTCCCCAGTTTATAAACCCTTTATTGTGGGATTCTTTTCAGTCTCTTTTTTCAGACGGCATATATCCAGCTTTATTTTCCACTGCGTCATAACAACAACAACAACAACGTCCTTCACGTTTGCCAAGACAGGGTCATTCTAAAAACACTCTCAAAAACAACTGCAAAACCATAAATAACAATAACCAAGAATTCATAATCTAAACGAAACATTTCTAGCTGTTGTATATAAATGTACTTACGAGGAAGAACTCTCCCGCTGTTACAGCCAACTTCCTTGTCAAACTACCTGTGTGCGTTGCTTGCTTTCATCTGACCTGTTCTTCCGGTTCCACCTGCTTTAGAATCAAGGCTTTAGAACTCACACAAACATTTCAGAAACACACTTTTATTTACTACACACACACACTCACTCACAGACTCACAGTCTCACACACACACACACACACACACACACACTCTCTCTTTCTCTCTCTCTCTCTCTCTCTCTCTCACACACACACACACACACTCACTCACACTCTCTCTCTCTCTCTCTCTCTCTCTCTCTCACACACACACACACACTCTCTCTCTCTCTCTCTCTCTCTCTCTCTCTCTCTCTCTCTCTCTCACACACACACACACACACACACACACACACACTCTCGCACTCACAAACATTGAGTTTAATGTTTGTAAAATAAAGCATTATTTTACAAATTATTCAGTATGAATTGATTTAATAAATGACCTTCCATTTACAGATGTAGGATTAAGTGTGCTTCGCTTGTTTTGTTTTAATGTCATCAGAACCATAATATATGAATGAATATTGAGAATATGACTAGAGATAAACATCCCTAAAAACACCAAACCACTAATATAGTTGTATTTCTGATAACTCTTAGTTATCCTGTTATTTACCAGAATGAGAGAAATCTAACTGTACGAATAAATGTACAGCTTTTATCACACATCTCTTATATGTTTATTTTACGTACACGAGAATGACTATGACTGAGTATTGTGTTCATTCATTGATGTTTAGTGTGAACATCTCCCTCTAGTGTCGCACGTCATCATCACATTCTCAGGTGAGTTGCTGCTGATTCTACTTTACATGAACATATTTCTCACATTCAGTGAAACGTGAAGTAACTGAACACGCACTAAAAACGAAAACTCAATTTAACGAGATGGTCCTCACTGCAGAACACGAGATCCAGGGGGCGAGGTTTGATCCAGATCCAACTCCTCCCAGTTTATATACTTTGCTTCACCGGGATGAACCAGCAAGTTGCAGCCCACAATTTTAAGAGTAAGTTGCAACATATAAGTGTGTTGTGTGCATGATGTAGTGCAGTGGAGTGTGAAAGGATGAGAGTGATTTATCATTTAATTCTATGTGAAAATTCTAATTTTGAATGTCCTATGGCTGAGTTCACTGGATACACATCCATCCATTTTGAATGTGCATCAATCAAGACAAAGAACATTTTCCCATGAATGGTCCTGCATAATCAACATGCAATCTTTGCCATGGTTTGCAATGGATACAATGGGGCTACAGCCGGAACATTCCTATGTTCTTGGCACATACAACAGGTTTTAACCAACCTTTCGACATGCTGATCTTACTTGGGCAACCACACATAACTTCGGGCCAAAGCTTTACGATCTACCAACAATGGTAATGATTACTCGGGGCCCCCCAGAGCCCACAACCATCCTGTACACTTAATGGGAATGGGTCAAACTCTACTCCAATTAATTCATGCAGGGATCCTCGTTGTGACATTTCTCTCACCCTGGATAAAACCGGATCTATTTGTGTCCACCCTCTCACCTGTTCTGCTGTAATCAAGGTTGTGTCTGCATTCTCCAGCATTAGGTCTCGTTCCTCCTGTTCAGTGCCAGATTCTGTTGACAATGGTAAAATGACTCAGAGCATCTTCATTTCAATGATCCTTGCCAGGCTTGTAGATGATGTTGTATTTATATGCTCTTAGTGACACAGACTCCTTTCCTTGTCCATATAAATCTTTGCTGGTGGACCTTTCAATTCACCCAATTCCTCTTTAAACACTTCTGCATGTTGGCTAAGAACTTCGAGCAAGGTTGAATTTCCCACTCCTTGAATCTTATGTATGGCCTTTCATTTCACACCCAACTCCTTAATCCACCCTCTGCCCAATAAATTGGGTCCTTTTCCGGGTACTACTACTGGTAACTCCTTCACTGTTCCATCCACTGTTTTTTTTTTTTTTTTAAATGTATGGTTTCCCCATAATTTGGAAAATATTTACCCATTCATTACAGTCACACCACAGCCTGTATCCACTTCAAAAGATACGTTTGACTCATTAACAGCCAATGTGATAGTCAGTGGAGCCACCTTTGGAATCTCTCGGTTTCTTTCAAACTGTGAACTGTAAAAAATACCCTCTTCATCAGATGCTCACATAATACGACCTCTGTCCTCCTCTGGCCACAACTCTCTTGCGTCTTTCTTCCCTTTGAAAGTTTGTTTCTTTTTGAACTTTTTGATCTGCATACTTTAATCATGTGTCCTTGTTTCCCACATTTGTGACATTTCTCAGAAGCAAATCTGCACTCATTGGCCAAATGTTGCACACTTCCACATCTGCAACCTGCTCTACTTTTACTATCTTCTTGCTTTACTGATGTGTTATGCTAAATCCGCTTCTGCCAACAGTCTACATTGAATACGGTCATTTATGCCACATTCCAGTCTATCTCGAAGCATCTCTGTAAATTTTTCTCAATAATTACAATCATGAGCCAATTTCCTCAGATACTCCCACATACTTAAAGGTATAGCGGAGGATGTTTTACTTCCTGGTGGGTAGTCTAAACTATTGGTCCTCCTAATTGTCAATCATTCTGGTAAATCAATCAAACTTTTCAAAAAGTGGAGAGGGCGGGTCTTATCTAAAATTTGGAAAGATCCTCCGCTATACCTTTAAGTACAGTTTCCACCTGATTCTCATGAATTGAAATTAAACTGCTGTACAATTTCACTGGGTTTTGGGTTGAAATGCTCTTTTAGCAATTCCATTAATGTCTTTGTTCCTGGTTTAATTGGGCTCAATACATTTCGACTGAATGTTTGACTTCCTACACTGCTCAACAATATAGCTTTTTGCTTGTCTGCATCTGTAATATCATTTGCCTTTAAGAAATGTTGCAAAATTGAACAATATTCTTCCCAAGAATGAGATGGACTTTCAAATGGTGTGACGGTTCCTACCATGTTGCCCATCTTCTTTTCCAAAGTTCCAACTTGTACGGATTCAGCTTCCTCACCTTTCAAAAACTTCATTCCTCTTCAAAAACGTATTTTGCTTACTTTCATCCTCTTCATCAAAATGTAATAACTTGAAAGAGACAGATTTGTTCAAAATGTTTATTTTTACTCAGGTGATTCAGCAGCAAGCAGGACACTTGATAACATCACAGGTGGATTACATATGCACACATAACAGGTTCTTCTTTGCTACTTTTTAAGCCAAGTCGAATGGCATTAGATTGCCCCCTACAGGTCGATATACAAAAGCTCACTCTACAACACCCTCTAATATTGGTGTGTTATTCTGTAAGAGATTAGTCAGTGTGCTTATGATCGGCTCCCAATGTGCTTTCCCTAATGTTTCATGTTCAAAGTTTCCTTACTGTTTTCAGTGTATGATTTACCTTGTGTTTTAATAAAAATAAAAATAAATCTATTTCATTGTGCTGATAGAGATGCTTTTATTGTGTTATATTACTATACTTTATGCTGCTATACTTTAGTCACATTCAGTTTTATAATAATATGCATAATCAGTGGTGGAAAAACCACATATTTTCTACTTCAAATAGAAAGAGAACTTGATTTAATATTACTCAACTAAAGGAGAAGTACCTACTTATTAATCTACTAATGTATTTGAAGTCAAAGTGCATGTGGACTACTGAGAGGGGTAAAGGATCAGCCAATCAAAGAATACACTTATTTTTATTAAATATGTATTCTTACATGTAACAAGGAACTACAGGCTTTTCAGGGAAGTTTTTGTTTGTTGTTTTGGAGTAAAAGCAAACGTTTCTCCAAATGAAAATATTCTAATAAAGTACTTGGTTATTGCCCACCACTGTACGTCATTATAGGAACACATTCAAATAATGTACAAACTACAGTGTTTGTAACTAACAGCGACAGCTGTGCAATATTTCACACAGTATAGATTCATAAAAATATCTCGTTGTTTATAAACATTGATATGAATATTAGACAGTTTTTATTTCGCTGTTTCTGTTCCTGCGTAATTTAAGCCGTTTAACCCTCTGAGGTCGAGAAACGCGCCCCCGCGTTTTGCTGGATTTTTTTCGCATAGCAGCAACATAAACTTAAATTACTCCGTCATTTATGGTTATACAGAAAAAAGAAATATAAAAAAATAATCTGTGATATTTCTACTTTTGTATGTGTCCACTTACAATCAAATCAAAACATTGTGCTTTTGTAAAATAAAGAAAATAAACAGGGTGTGCGTTCTGCCTCTCCGTCGCGGTGAACTTTTTTTTCTTGAGCACGTCTATAAACTGAAACAAAACTCAACGAATACTTCTCACACATTTATGAGCCATTTACCTTTATAAACATTTCAGTGTGTACTTTTAAATGATCGGATTCAAACTGAAAACAAATATTCTCTGTTTAAGTAATTTGTATAAAACCAACAGGATGTCCAGTATCTCAAACGCTTGCTAATTACTTTTTAATTCGACACGCCCACTCGCGCAAAAGAGATTCACATGCAAATCTCCACATGGGACGCGAACGCCCTCGTTACCTCAAACACAAAACACCAAAACACTTCACAAGTCTCTGCTTTTCGTCGAGTTTGGAAGACACGTCTGAGCTTACATTGGATTTACCCCCAGAAGAAGAAGAACGCGATTTGAAGACAAGAAAGATGTAAGGTAAGAAATTCTTACTTATTAGTTTATGGTATTGTTGCATAAACTTCACATTGCAGTTGAACTGTTGCTAGATACTGTATATGGTGAATATTATACTATTTAGACCCGTGTTTCCTGATAAATACTGTTTGTGGATATCTGCTCAAACATAGATATGTATAACCATAATGTTTAATATTTTGGAGCGCGATGGCGTTTGAATGTATCATATTTTGGAGCGCGCTGTGGGTTTGAATGTATCATATTTTGGAGCGCGCTGTGGGTTTTAATGTATCATATTTTGGAGCGCGATTGCGTTTGAAAGGAAAAATGCACCAAACATTAGGCTTTATGTTTTTACTATTATCTCATTTCATATCATCATAACGAATGGAAACATTTGAAGTAACATATGATAATCAATATATTTTTCTCTAGCGTAGTTGTTCTTGAAATCTTTTGGAAGATTTAATTTATTGTTATTATTATTTTATGCAGCACTGCGCAGCCTATGCCTACAAGGCACAACAAACCTGGTGTTCATTATTGTTGGAAACGTGTGTGTGTGTGTGTATTCTGTGAATTTTAAAAAGAAATTTTAACCAGAAAAATCTCAAATCTATTCCCAAAATCGTGCAGCCCTATAGTTTCTCTTGATATCATTATGTTCACAGTTTTTTCTTTTTTTTTTCTTTCAGGGACCAGATGCAACTGAGTCCTGCTGACTTCAACATTCACATGAGTCTCTGTACATGAACATGGTAAAGTGAAAATCAAACACCTTGGAAATTAAAGGTATGTACAATGTTTTTAGGAATGGCACAAATGTCTCTGTCTTTGGATCATTGTTTTCAATGTGCTCTTTTGTCATTTGTATTTTTGGATTGTGTTGTGCTGTAAATAAATCCAAACAATCTAAAAGCCATTCTTTTTTAAATCTCCTCATTCTTTGTGCAAGGTTGCTCTGAATGACAGGGCCTGATCGCTCCTAATAGGGCAGTTAGGGGAGTGTCTTTGTCTTTCTCAGGTGTTAAAACCTTACATATTCATGAGATGATCACGCCTTTTCGCATATGGCTTTGTCACACAAAACACGTCTTAGAAATTTTAAATCAATATATTGTCTTATCTGAATGAGCAGTCAGGGTGATTTTCACATAGTTTTGGAGCAAATATTCTAGGCTACGTGATACAATTTTCAAAAGTCTTGTGAAGAAATAATCAGTATGGGTTTCATGGCCTTATTTCAGTGAGAATTTTTTTTTGCATTTTCACAAACCACGCATAAATGTCATTATCTCAAAACTACAAACTTTTACATACATGCTGCTGATATATTATTGTAGCAGAGTTTGTGCTAAATACAGTGTAATCAGACTTTAGCCATGAAAATGTCACTAGTAACAGAAAAAAACACAAATGTCAGAGCATGTCAGAACACCTCCATGGCCCAGAAAACAGCTCAGACCTCAGAGGGTTAAAGAAAGTTTACCATGCTCTCCTGTCGTGCTCACAAACCACGCCAACGTTAACATGGGACATTCGTTTCAATTGATAATTAAACTGGTCAATGCATTTAAGTAAAAAATTTAAGTATTTTCTTTGCAACAATGGTGTTTCATAGGCTGATATGTGTTTGTAGTGTACTGTCACTTAACAAACGAGACCATATATTGGTTTAGCCAGTAGCTAAAGCAAACAAAGATTGCATTGTCCTTTACTTTAACAATCTGCTTGTGCTGCATCTGAGCACCCAAGACTGTCTGACTGTAATCTTCGGATCAGCCCACTGCCTTGGCTCTCTCGGTTCTGCGGCATTCAGGGAGTCTTGGAAATAGGCTGGTCTGTGTCTTGTGGATACCTTCGGTGCTGGCTATGGTAGCTCCAATCGCTCGCTCCCTGCATCAAGTGAGGTCTCAGCTGGACGAATCGACTGCACGATGGACTCACGAAGAGCGCGGAGCTCCTGCAGATAACGCTCCTCTCTCTGCTCTTGAGTGTTGAGAAATCTGCGCATCAGGGAAACCATACCCTCGTCAGCTGTAGCGTCAGGAGTGATTGACTTGGTTGGTTGTGGACTGGACTTTGGTGAGATTCTGGGAAGACTCGTGGCTCCCTCCTCATCCTCAGTATTCTCACCAGAATTCCAGGTCTCCTCCTCCTCTGACGCTGCCTTCTCTGTGGATCGTAAACCCGCCCTGGGTTTTCTACCTCTCGGCGCTGTCTTGCGAGTCGTCATCCCACCGCTGCCACCAAATGTGATGAAGACGAGCCCACCAGCTCGCCTTCGGAGAGAAATGTGAGTCCGTGTATGGATGTAAAAGGATGGCGCACTCGCAGAAGCACTTCGTGCAAGGTGGAATTTATTTACAGTGCCAATAAGAAGACCGTCCACAGTGAAGTATATGTTGTAACGACAATGACTATGACATGCGGTCACATGCTGTCCAAATTAGTAGATCCTGATCTCCAAACACATCATGGCGCCTCCAAGTCTGCTTGAACGGTCAAAATTGCATCTTTGTGGCTCCCCCGAGGGACATTTGAGTCACATAAGGAAACCC
This sequence comes from Leuciscus idus, assembly GCA_021554675.1. Taxonomy (NCBI): domain Eukaryota; kingdom Metazoa; phylum Chordata; class Actinopteri; order Cypriniformes; family Leuciscidae; genus Leuciscus; species Leuciscus idus. The sequence continues at coordinate 4,679,392 of CM038623.1, forward strand.
TGTTTTGGAGAATCCCCTCTAAAACCCCCACTTCAGCATGGACTCCCTGTGACTTTTATAGACTCGTGACATTCCAGATACACATACACACACACACACACACACACACACACATCCTTTGTGTAACTTAACATCCTTTAAGGTATGCAACTCAGAGTTGCATCTGAACTTCCTGTATGCATGTGTGATTAATGTTGTTTTGATCATATAGTTATGATCTTCGAGTGTTTGGCTCTGAAAGGTATTTTTAAAGAAGGTTCCTCAATAGTGGTTTTGTAACCCTACCTCAGACCATAAAACTTTACGACCCAGGAAAGCAGACATTCCCAGCAGTCACGTCCCAAACACACAAACACACTCTGGACTTTGAAACAGAAACCCCCTACAGAAAAGGACTTTTACCCATAAAGTCACTCTTAAATGTACTAAATATATATATTTGTGTGTTAAGAGGTGTGTGTAAACCATAGGAAAATACATGTCCTATTTGTAACATTAATAGAACCGCAAATGCCTATACAACTGCATAATAATGTATCTTTGCCTCGCTACAACGCCTATATTCTATTTTTGATATCTCTGTAATCCTCTCCAGCTAACGGAGTTGAATTCCGATAGCAGAATTCAGTGATGCGCATTGTTTTATAAGTTCATATGTCTGGAGAAAATCCTCTCAAGTTAAAGTCAATCATGACTCATTCGAGTGGGCGTGTCTAACCGGACAAAGGAATCTTCCCGCTCGAAAAATCTCGACAGCTGATTCGTCCTACACGAAGGAGGGGACGGCACATGGGACACTGATAAAAGTCCAAACCTTCAGTTTAATCTCTCTCTCTTCCAACTCAACTTCCTCTCTTCGGACCTTCTTCTCCCCGGCGCAGCGCTTCTCCAAGGAACATCTGGAGGAGGCCCTGGCCTTCTCCATCGAGCGAGCACATGTTCGAGTCGTAGCTGCGTCCCTTGCAACAAAGACCTTAAACCTCTCCCATCCCGGGAGATGAACTTTATTTTCCGGTAACATTACATTCAGTGAGCCTTTCAAGCTTCCCGCGACACCGGAAGACGCAGCAGAAACAGGACACCATCCTCGCTTCCTGCATCAGCTTCAGCCTGACCAGAAAGAGCACTCGCAAGTATATTGATTCCTATAAAAGCTGTTCCAGGTGTCTAGGTCTTAGGTCTGTGAACTAAGTTACCCTCTATCTTCCCTCTATATCTTTCTTTCTTTCATTTCATTTTCATTCTGATCACGCTATGTTTATGTTTTTGTTCGGTTAAATGTTTATTTGTTTGTTTGCATTTTTACGTACGTTTATGTTTGTAGTTAATATAATCTCTAGTGTGTGCCATTTTATTAATAAATCCATTTATACTTTTAATTGTCTCTGTGTTTGAAAACCCACCTTATAAAGTCAATGAAATTTTAAAGATCTAAGCTACAAGCTCGATATAAACTACATTTAGTAGTTCTTAATTCAGAAACTCAGTAAGTTTGATATCCGTGGCCAGAAGATAAAACTTTCTTGGAGTTTGAAAAGGGATACCCCCTTCTTAACTGTAATGATCAGACAGTACAGAACAAGGTAATCTCGATAATTGATAAAATAAATGTACATGCGACTTATGAATTATGACCATGAGTCATATTTATTAATATTTCCAAAATTCCCTATATTCTTGAGCTAATTCACATTTACCCCGAGTCGTTATTGTTACAATGTACAGGTGCACACAAAAAAGGAAAGAAAAACCCTAAAAAGTACAACAACAAAAAAATAAAGACGAAAACTCTTCAACAAAAAAACCGTATCTACAGTACACCAGTACACAAAGGTTTTGTTCGCTTGAGGCACCACAGTTGCACTCTCACTTTCTGACTTGGTTAACAAGTCCTAACTTCAGGTTTGGCCTTGGCTTAAATAGGCCAAACCCCGCCCCTTTTTGGGCCACACCAATTCCCGGAACATATAACAATTAATACACATACAAATACTTCATCTATTTGATTATCCGTATTAATCCATTCCCAATATATATATATATATATATATTAATAATAAACACATAATACCTTCACACATAATACACTTAACACATAATTTTTCCATTTGACTACACACATGAACACCTATTCACACTAGACAATGGTTTCGCCAGCTTCCGGTTTCGATGCGCCAGCGCGACCCGGCCATGACGTCATAAACGGCCGCCGCTCGATCGTTCGCTTCGGCCGATTGCGCCGGAAGACTGACTACGCCCACACAGACAAACAACACGGACGAAACAACCAGACAGTGCAATGTAAGTGTATGAAATGACCGGGGAATGAATATGGAAGGGAGAGTGGAGAAATGGATGAATGTCCATGTGCTATCATCATCGCGTGTATGTGTGTGTGCCAGTGCTGCTTCCCCAGCGGTGGCAGCTAATGTGACTTTATCACAAACCTACAGTATGCATCTATATCCTCTGCCCTGGACTTTAAGTAGCATAAGCTATATGGTCATGAAGTTAAGTTATGCAGTCATTAATTCATGCATTGTTAGCATTTGCAACTGTTTTAAGAAGTTTATATCAGTTTGATCTGCTCTGAATGTCTGTGTGAAAGGCTTGTTCTAACCTCTTGTTTTTGTTCCACCTGAATAAAGCTAATGTTTTAGGTCGGTCCTGATAAAATTCACCCTTGGAGGAAGAAAAAGGAAAGTTCTTTGCAAAGGCTTGTTTGGAAATATGAAAGGTGTGTGATTATGCCAGAACACTCCAGGGATGTTCAGATGAGAAGATTTATCCTGGATCTATCGCTGATCTAAAAATCAACATTTGACACTTTCTTAAGAATTAAGAACAGAGCATTTCAAATGTTTAGTTTTATTTCTCCACATCATTCAGATAACAGTAGAACATAACTCTCTGTTTGAAACAATTCTGGCACTGTAACCTATTAGAAATTACATTGACTGATTTTACATCGACTGATTATACATTAATGTGTTACCGTATTGCAGATTATTGTCACCGGTGCGAGCCGGGGCGGACTCGGATGACCTAGCCACCCCGGACTTTAGACACCACCGTGAGGAGCCAACACCACAGGTCCGCAACAAATGGACAACGCAGACAAGAGATAATTTCAAAGGAATAACAATCTTTATTGAACACAATTTATCAATGAGCACAAGCGTGATAGACTTCCGTGTCTTCTAGGTCTTCTTCAGCTACGGTTAGGTACTGATCGAACGTCGCAGCCTCGCCCTGACGGCGACTTCGCCAATGATACGGCTCGCTTCAGGACTCGGACGGTGAATAGACAGGTAAGGGTTCTTCTCTATACAGAATACTCTCGTCAGTGCACAGTAGTGGGGCGTTAATTCCAAGCTTACTTCACCAGCAATGCTGCATTCTTCAGGACTCGGACGGTAAGTAGGAAGGTAAGGATTCTTCTCAATACAGGATACTTTCGTCAATGCACAGTAGTGGGACAATGATTCAGGAGCTTACTTCACCAGCGACGCTGCATTCTTCAGGACTCAGACGGTGAGTAGACAGGTAAGGGTTCTTCTCAGTACACAGTACTTTCATCAATGCACAGTAGTGAGACAGTGATTTAAAAGCTTACTTCACCAGCGATGCTGCATACTTCCAGACTCAGACGGTAAGTAGAAAGGTAAGAATTCTTCGCAGTACAGGATACTGTCGTCGGTGCACAGTAGTGGGACAATAATTCAAAAAGCTTACTTCACCAGCGATGCTGCATTCTTCAAGACTCGGACGGTGAGTAGGCAGGTAAGGGTTCTTCTCAGTACAGAATACTTTCGTCAGTGCACAGTAGTGAGACAGTGATTTAAAAGCTTACTTCACCAGCGATGCTGCATACGTCCAAACTCAAACGGTGAGTAGACAGGTAAGGATTCTTCTCAGTACAGGATACTTTCGTCGTCGGTGCACAGTAATGGGACAATAATTCAAGGGCTTACTTCAACAGCAATGCTGCATACCTCCAGGACTCAGACAGTGAGTGGACAGGTAAGGGTTCTTCTTAGTACAGGATACTTTCGTCGGTACACAGTAGTGAGACAGTGATTTAAAAGCTTACTTCACCAGCGATGCTGCATACGTCCAAACTCAAACGGTGAGTAGACAGGTAAGGGTTCTTCTCAGTACAGGATACTTTCGTCGGTGCACAGTAATGAGACAGTGATTCAATAGCTTACTTCACCAGCGATGCTGCATACTTTCAGACTCAGACGGTAAGTAAAAGGTAAGGATTTTCCCACAACCATATGTTCCTTCCTAGAGCTCACAAACAAGGAGAGAGTGGATTAAGAGGAGGTTTCAGCGAGGCGTTATAGTACTCAGAGCTCAGACGACTCGAAAGAGGATAACACAGAAAGATACTTCACCAACTCAGCTGTATCACTCCGAAATTCTAATGGAGAGCAGGTATAATCACTTCTCACAAACGTGTAAGCAGGGGTTGCAGCCGCTTCTCAGCAAAAGCACACCGCACTCGTGTTCACTTCAAATCCACAGCAATGAGTCAATGTGTATCAATAAGACAAAAGCACTGCAATTCACTCACACAATAAGGCTGATCTGAGACCTCAAGCCCTTCGTTACACTCTCGTGGGAGATATTCAATACTGATGTAGATTCCCACGGACGAACTCTGATCCAGCAGACTTCAACAGGAGACCTTCACATCCAAACAACTTCCCCGAACAAGCGTGTGCCCAGAACTACTCCACAGAACCCAACTGCACGAACCTCTTTTTCCCGAACCTCTTCCGAACTGAACCTCTTCCGAACTGAACCCCCTTTACTTCTCTGAGCGGCCCTTTTTATCCTTAGCTTGTGAAACAGGAAGCCTATGCGAACGCCACTTCTCTCTCTCCCGCACCTGCCATGCATTAGCGCTAATCCGGCCGGGCAATATTCCTGCCACACCCGGGCTGCGTTCCAGTCCAAAATTGTCATGCCCTTCACTTGCTAACTTCCCTCCGTCTTGTTCACTCGGATGTACGTCATTGCGAGTGCCCACTACTGGCGGAAACTGCAATGGGCTGAATTGGAACGTCCTAAGCCCTTGATCACTTGGAATCAGCTGTGGAGTTGATTTATTATTTACATTTGTTTTCCCTTTAAGAATTTGTTTAATGCAGCATCCAAATGTATATATGGTGTTTGGGTTGTTTTCAATTAAAAAAATTGAATTAATATATCATAGAGTTGTTTGTTGTGGTGGTGATTAGACGAGATATGTGGTGACGTCACAATCGTACTGCATTGTGGGATATATAGGTGCCTGAAGTGTACATATGAAGTAGACTCGGTCCAAATCGAGGGAACGAGGGTCTGTCCATATAAACTTCCCTCGTCCACTTCACGAAGTGGAACGCACTTCAAAATGGCGGCGGGGATTCCCCCGAGGGGAAGTGCTTAGGGAAGTTCGCAAGTGCATGTCTAAAAGTGGACTGGAACGCAGCACAGGAACCGGAGTGGGATGTGTTGCACACAAATCGTTCCCTCGGGAAACTCGTGACTCATCGAAGGGTTCCGCTCGCTGAGCGTTTTTGTCACCCGTGACATTATGCTCAGAGTTAGGTCCTTGACCAAGTGTCTGTCATTTGGATGTGTGGAAAACAATTTATCCTCAATAAACTTTCTCAATTCATGTCTTCTGGTGTTCATTATCCACACCATACGCTGGCCTCTCTGACCATCGGTTTAGGAAAATGTGTTGTGTTTCCAGGTTAGCATGACCTGATATAATGTAGAGCTTAAATGCAATAATAATATTAATAATGAACTTTATTTTACATAGCGCATTTAAAGCAGCTTCTCAAGGCACGTTACACAATAAAAATACAAAGAGAAAAATAAATAATAAAAATGAAAAATACACAGATAGAAATACAAAGCGTACAAAAAAACGAAAGAACACACTGTAATACAAATAATTAAAATCATTAGGAAAAAGCTTACCTAAAAGGTATTTTAATTATTTGGTTGGAAGTGTGTTTCAGAGTCTAGGAGCAAAGGACGAGAAAGCCCTGTCCTCTATTGATCGCAAACGTGTGTGTGGAACAGCCAAAAGTCCAGCTTGAGAGGAGCGCAAATGACAAATCAATGTGAATGAATAATTTGCAGTTTTTGTTTTAATCAAAATTATATATGTTTTTATAATATGAATACTATACCTTGTCACTGATAAGTCCCTGATTGACTAATCACAATGAAAATATGACCCATAACTTAATCACATAAGACAGCCATGACTTTTATATGCTATTTATAGCATCATCAAATTGCAACTGTTTTAATCTTAATAGTCTCAAACGACAATGTTCAAAGTTAATTTGAAGAGCTTTCCATTCTGTAGAACACAGTTTAATGTCCATTGCAATGAACATCAGGGGCCGTATTCACAAAGAATTTTAAGGCTAAAAGTAGCTCCTAACTGGCGAATTTAGGAGCAACTCCTAAAAATAATGGGCGTGTCACTCGTAACTTTAGGACTCTTAATTTTTTTTACTAAGAGTAATTCACGAAGCATTTTAGCCCTAAAAGTAGCACCTAAGCCTGGGACAGCTTAAAAGAAGTCGAGAGGACTCCTAACTCACTAAGACCTATTCACAAACCGCTTTTTGTGGCATTTCACGTTGCGATGTTTTGAAATGCGTATGCGGTGGCTACAGAAGCTTCCAATCGCGAGGGAACAATTTTGCATTGGATGCAATAACGCCACCAACAACAACCAAACCTAGGCTACTCATTGCATGTAAACTAATTGTAACGTTTCATTGTGAATCAAATTAAAATGTTCTTCTCTTTGCAAACGTAGGCAGAGGCATAGTGACAGATTAATTCAGTAATGTTGCAAAGATATTGCATCAATCCATATGTTTCATTAGGCTACTATATATTTGTTTTGCCTTACTCTTTATTCATTTAGGCTATTTATTCAGTTATTCATCATCTTCCGTCCTTCGCACTACTTGTGTAGCGCACGCATTCTCAGACCTGTCACCTGTCACTCATCATCGTAGGGGAGGTGTTTGGAATCATTCCCGCGTTACAATCATCAGCCAATCAAGGTGGTCACTTCAGTCAAGCTCGTGCATGAGTAATGACGTCATCCATAGCAACGAAGACTCTCTCTTAGTTTAGGAGTTTTCATTTTTCTTTACTAAGAGTAGGTCTGAAAGGCGTTGTGAATAACTTTTAAGAGAAAACTCCTAGCTAAAATCTTTTAGTGCGATTTAGGAGTACTCCTAGTGGTAAGATAAAATGTTTTGTGAATACGGCCCCAGGTCTTGAAAGATATAGCAGGAACCCTAATGAGTGCCAGGTTGTGAAATTTGTGCAAGCATTAAAAGCTTAAATACACAGCTACAAATTCTAATGTTAATGTTTAATGAACATTAATGTGTATTACTTATTAAAATGATTTTATTTGTCTTCAAAGTGACTATAAACTCATTAGTTTTAGACATTTAGTTTTTCATTGGCTTTTGTGAGAGAGAGACACAGTGAAGATGTTTATGATGATAATGAATCCAGCACACACACACACTGATGATGCCTTGCTAGTTTTACACTGCTAATTTTTTTGACTTCATCAGATCATATGACAACCTTTTTTCTACATTCTTATAACACTGCTTATTGTTACAGTAGCTACGTGGGTTTTTTTCAAAATCATCAAGAGTAGTTCACATTCTGTATATGTTTAAACTCTAGGTCATAAGTATGTTTGAAATATGATGAATTTTATGTTTCTCAATCCTGTTGTATAGTGGACATGAAAATAATAAAAAATGAGTATTTTCTCATTTATAGAAAATGTATACATCAATAGGATGTCTATATATTTTACTCAGTGTAGAAAAAATCTTGTCTGAAGGGGATTGTCACGTTTATCATGGATAATTTCTGTTTGTTTTCTTCATCTTATCACTGTTTTCATTAGTTTAGGTCAGGGGTGGGGAACCTTTTTCCTATCAAGGGCCATTTACAATTTTTTAACATTCTTTAAGGGCCATTGTAATGAGCAGGGGCGTTTCTAGGTTTTAAAAACACCAGGGGCTGAGCCTGAAACATCAGGGGCTGGGTAACAAGATAACATGATTCGATACAGAGAATAATGTATATTGTAAGCCTATATGCAGGGGGCAGACTGGTTAAAAAATTCAGTCCTGGCACTGTAGCCACACCAGCCCATATTACCACACAGACACACACATTCAAATGTGAGGTAGTTAGGGGGGTTCGGGGGCATGCTCCCCCGGAAAAAAATTGGATTTCTCTGACCTACATATGTGCATTTTAAGGTGTTTGAATGCCAACATTTTTTAACAATAGCTTTAAAAGCATGTCAGTGGGCAGTAGCATAAATTATTTGTCAAGCAGATAACAGATTCTTAAACATGAGAATGAGGATACATGTTGAAATGAATGATCCACACTAGAAAATGGAAATGCAAAATGTTTCTGCTTATTGTTGACAATACACAATCACATATTCCAAACAGGAATGGCCTTAAATGAGAAATCTTTCAAGGATTATTTTGCATAGATGTAAACTTTTTAGCATTAAAGATTGGTTTCAGCAACTTGTTTCTTTCTTGAGTTAATCAATGTTTTTGGCACTATTAAATCAGTTCAATTAAATTTCAATTGTTCACTCATAAAGACAGTCACTTGTCACCACCTACTGGCTTAATGATGCAAGTTGTGCAAACACAGACAAGCGGATTGATAGAAACTTTGAAAAGGCTGATGCTGGTGAAATATTCGAACACATTCGAGGACCTTATATATAGGCTACATATCAGAGTTAGGAATACATTGTAATAATGTTAATCAAGCAGACTAAATCACACGACTGCGCAGCAATATTTAAGCTCATTATACAAAGGAAATAATACAGATCTAGACAAATTGGGTTGCTTATAGTTAAAAGAATGTCATGAACGATCATTTAGGCTAGATGTAGGCCTATTTTTCACATTTTTGGTCACAAAATATTTAGTCAGTTTTGATGACTTTGCAATATTGATAAAATGTTAGAATATTAATAATGAAAATTGAGTAGGGCTACGCCAAAATGTGTAACATTTATGTAGCCTACAAAGGAATACAAAAGCCCCGACATAGAGTTTTGACGCAGCTTTAATCTCCCTTTTAGTTATTTTAATACTTAATTGACGACAGAACACGACGTTACATGCTAGTAGTTTATTTTGCGTGATACAGGGCGCGCCGCATTTGCGTGATTGAAGAGTGCGCGCCGCGAACAAACGGCTGGCACGACGTAACGTAAGTAAGTTAGTTTTTCTGAGTTTTACTGACATATAGCCTGACAACATCTGGTCTGACAGAAGACTGTGCGGCGGTGCCGACTGCGTTATTTTTTTTGAAACCGGTGCGGCGCGCTCGCCCCCGTAGTTCATCCGTGAGAAACCTGAAACCGGTGCTTGAACTTGACCTCAGGTGACTCATTAACACTCGCGCTACTGGCCACGCCCTGCTCTCACGGCTCGTGGGCTCGTGGACTCGTGCTGCTTGCCACTTTGCCTATTTTGTGTTTTCTATCACAGGAAAAGTAATTGCTGAGATTTTTGTTTCTGAAGTTTTTTTTTTTTTTGGAGGAATTGACTCGCGGGCCGCATCAAACTGTTTTGCGGGCCGGCTATGGCCCGGGGGCCGGACGTTCCCCACCCCTGGTTTAGGTCATCATCATTAGTTCAGTTCTGTCACCTGTGTTTAGTTAATAAGTCATTGTTCATCATCACCGTCACCTGTCGTCACTTGTTATCATCTGTGTATTTTAGTTTCTGTCTTTCACCTTTCAGTTGTCGGTCAATGTTTATGTTAGTGTTTAAGTCTGTGCTCTGAGCACACGCTGCCTGGGGCCTGTTTCAGAAAGGAGGTTAAGTGAAAACTCTGAGTATGTTAACCCTGAAATGAGGGAAACTCTGAGTTTTCTGTTTCAGAATGGGAGGTATGTTAAACCTGAGAAAGCAGAGTAAGTCAAGCCTGTTTCTGAAAGAGAGGTAACTTATACTCAGAGTCAGTTACCATGGTAACTTACTCTGTGAACCTAACCTGGTCGGGAGCAGGGTTTCTTCGGTAAACCCAGAGTTTCTTTCGGTCTCCTCCCCCTTTTTAAAGAGGAAGTGGTGTTTAAACACCTCATTCATTCTTTCAGTACATTTTTATTAATAAAAATAATAAATAAAATATTGCCATTTTTACTGCTGTTTTTAATTTTTTTATAAGATGAAGTCTATATAACTCCTTAACTGGCAAATTAAAATACAGTAGTAGATTAGAGTTACATAATGTAGTTCTAAACAAATTCTTCAGAATTAAACTGTGGCATTTACTGAAAATCACTGAACTGTGTTCATCTGTGCACCAGAAGTGGTGGGTGGTGGGTGGTGGGTGGTGGGTGGTGGGGGGTGGGGGTGGTGGTGGTGGTGGTGGTGGTGGGGGTATAAGATCACCCGTTTATACTTGGATATAAACTTATATTCTATAGGCTACTCCACATAAATATGTGAAAAAAATCTGAATGTGTAGATTGTGTGATGTGTAGACACATAATATTAACATTACCTCTCTGTGGCAGCAGAAACTCTTTATCCTCATTGTCATGTGAAGATGAGCATTTGGTTGAGTACACTTTATAACACTATTTATCATAATTTCTGGTGTATTGAGTTGGCTACTTACAACTACCTGCAGGTTCTGTTGGGACAGGAGGCTCCAAAAGACAGATATTACCATCAGAATATGTTGGGACCAACAAAAAACCCAACCCAAAGTAAAATAAATGGAAATATCAAAAATAGCCTATATAAAAAATGACACATGTAAACCTCTTACATTTTATGAAGGCCCTTGGATCTTCGGGAGTGACTGGCTCTGAAGTCCCTCCAGGAATTCCCTCAGCCAAAAATGCTGCTGCACTGCTAGACACTGGATGCTATTTAGTTATTTATGTCAAATGTAAAGTCAGGTAGCCTACACCCATGATATGCTCAAGCCTTACTTGATTGAATTATGTTTTTATATTTCATTTTCAGCTGCTGCCATGTTCTTTTAATACCTGCAGGATTGCCCCTACATGATTAAAATTAGGTAAAATTAGGTTGAATAACATACTGTTCTTCCAGTTTCACCTCTGATATTATAACAGTTGGGTAAGTTACTTGTATTACTAACTACAAATGACATCTTCAACAGTGTAATTAGATTAATGTCTACTTATTACTAATTACTAAATCCCATATCAACCTCAACCACTTGAACAATACAAGGAGAGACAAGAAACTGCACTTTTAATGCTTTCAAATAAACAATATACAATTGCATGAATTATTCTTGAATTGACCAAAGTGTGTAGAGGGAGAAGGTTACATAAAAATAAAAAAAAGTATGTTAAAGGGGACATATCATGCTAAATGCACTTTTTTAGCCCTTAAATGCATTTTGTTGTATATTTGGAGTGTTTAGAAGTACAGAAAAGATGAAATTATTCTCTTCAGGTGCTTCGTTGATATCTTTATATTCTGTTTTGGTCATATTTTTCAACCGGTTCAGATTTTTCTGTTATCTATGACGTTTTTTGAACTATCACGTCACAGTATTTGCAGCGGAACTGCCAAATAAGGACATTGACTTCCGGCCCAACACTTCGAGCAATCCGCCATTATTATTTCTCGCTGCAATTTTGTAGTCCAAGCTAAAGGATGCAGAAGTTACGAGAGGGTAAGTTAAAATGTTCGGTTGTTGGATGTAGTAACCCACACGCTTCATTACACCGTCTAATTTAGATGAACTGCCGCGCTTGTGACAGGAGCATGTTTAACTGAAAGAACGAGCAGAGAGAGAGACCCGGTCGCGCGCGCGCTCACTCTCTCTCTTCAGAGCCAGGCGAAAGTGTAAACAAGACATCACCGTCTCCAAACTAGACGCTGTCTTGCTCTCTCTCCCTCGAACATATTAATCAAAATAAATCGACACGGTGGTAAAAGGTCGGAAGACCAAAGTTTCATGTGTAAATACAGTACACACCATTGCGATACATCCATATGAAGACGTTGTTCTGCAGGTTCGTCGTCTTCATTTTCATCTCGCTCCGGCTCTGGCTCGAACATGTAAGGCTGGCTGGACAAGTCTTCCGTTGTTGACATTTTGTTAATAACGTGTGTATAAAAGTTTCTGTGCGCTAGATAATCCTATCTCTGCTACCAGACTACAAAAATGGCCGAACGGGGTGGAGTTGAACCGAGTGTCACCGCTACAACCTGGAGAGGGGGCGGGGTATGAAGTGTCTCAATATTATTTAAAGAGACCGCACCAAAACGAGTTGCTTTCAGAAGCACATTAGAAAAGGGGTAGAAAAGGGGCCTGTGGAGCTATAATAATGAGGAATTCAGACCCAAGCATTGCAGTTCCGCTTTATATAGACTACAAATGTATGATTTATATGTAAAAAGGAACAATTTAAAAGCATGATATGTCTCCTTTAAATATACAGAATTGTTCTATAGTCTAATGCAATTACATCAGATTTTACTTTAAATTACAGAAGAATTAAGAGTAATCCCTTTAATTAAATTGCAGTATTTAGATTACTTGGTAATTAATTACACCCAACACTGTATAACTAATTAAAATGTAAAGATGAGAAACGTGCAGACCTATTTTTGTCTGGCGCTGTTGCCATGGTGACTCATAATATCTGCGCTCCATTGATAATGGCTTTTTATAGTTGTGGTGCACGCGCTTAACTCAGAGTAGGTCAACTCAGAGTTGATTGAACTAACTAATTTCAGCTGTTCTGTAACCGAAAACTCAGAGTTTCCCATCTCAGGGTAAGTCAACTCAGAGTTCAAGTTTTAACTCAGAGTTGGTTGAACCTCCTTTCTGAAACAGGCCCCTGTTTTCTTGTATTTGCCATTTTGAGAATTAAAACCTTTGATTTATTAGTATCTTCGTGTTCGCCTCCTTGGGGATGGGGAAATGAAGCCTCATGAATCACTGAGGCTTTCTCCTGACTGTTCCGGGAAAAGATTCAAAGCTTCGAGAGTGTCGAGAACTGGTCGAGAACAGCGCCATCTGGTGGTTATTTAAAATAAAGCAGCCAGAAGCCTGTGTTAGAAGCTCTGGCAGATGAAGCAACCACAACACACTCCATAGTTTCAATGTTATGTGTACAAATAAAAGCCTTACATGTTTGTGTTTGATTTGTTCATTAAATAAATTCATTTTCCCATTAAAGTGTGACAATAAAATATAATATAAGCTTATATGATTCAACAAGATTTAATGTTGGTCTTTTCTCTCTCTCTCTCTCTCTCTCTCTCTACACACACACACAAAATGAATAAGGACATTGTCTGATAGGATCATCTGTTATTAAATGTGCCTATGACACTTGTTACTGATAGTGCTTAACTGTAGGAATGACAGAAAGGTGATAAAGTTTTTAATTATATTTATTATTTTTGGCTGTTGCCATTGCTCTAAATACAAACCCTTCACCAACACCCTATCCCTTCCCCCCTAAACCCAAATACCAACACCAAATTACCTAAAATCACCAAAAAGTGCAAAGATTTTACAAAAACAAAAAGACACAAAAACAACGAAAAAATTATAGCCTAAGTAGTGAAAAATAAATGTTGGTTATTTAAATGTAATATATTGATTCACTTTCAAAGTACAGCACTCTCCTCACAAACACATCAACCAGACTGAGGCAACAATGACTCGTTAAATAAGATCTGGAGTTCGAGCCTTCTGAGACCCAAAGCGAAACGCGCACGTGATTGGACAGAAAGTGAGGCTTCGTTTGTCATCGATCACATGACTCTAGTAAACCGATACACGCCCCGATACGGGGCTTCACTAGAGATTGTGTCGCTTCAGTGTCATACGTAACATCACTACGCCTCCTCCATCATCTACCCAGAACCTGACAGATTGACAGATTGACCGACATGACTAAACATGGAGCAAGGGAGTTTGTCTTTGGAGGAATATGCAGAAATATACCTTGACTACTTTCAAGATGTGAGTAAAGATCCACATATTCTAAAGATGACGTTTTGGAGTGGATTGAGCAGTCCACTAGAACAGATGCTCTTGTGGGGTGATTTTCATCTCCCCTTCACGGAGTTCATCGACCGCACTCTGTGGGTGTGTGGCTCTTCCCTCACGGTGGGTCCTGGACTCTATACAGGGGAGCCCACCGCTCTCCTGTTATGCTTTTATGAACTTTTCTGATTTCATAAATTGAGATCAACACTAAGAAGCTGTAGCAGATCATGAAATACCTGAGAATATTTACCCTGAGTTTATCTGTGATTGTGAATGTTCTAGACACTTCAAGACGTTCGTCTCATCTGTATTGCAGTATTTTTGTGTCTTATAAAGTAGTTTGTCTCGTCTCTGACAGTCAAGAGACGAAAGCTAGTCATATACAGAAAATTCCAGTTCTAGTTAGTGTTTATCGCTAATCGATTTCCACAACCGTTAAGCCTTTCTTACAGAGCAATTTACAGTAAATAATATAGTGAGATTTATTACTTTCTTATTGAGAATAGACCAACAGTGTATGCAGTGCCACATTTAAAAGAGAATACAAAAAAAAAAAAAAAAGTAAAAAGAGATGCACTATCAACAAAAGTCTAAAATCTAAAATTAATGTAAATAGGAAAAATGTGCAACACTCACTCTTAAAGAAATCTTACTTGATAACGAAAGTTCAGTTTTTTAAGTGCATCTCAATAAGGACATAACATTTGTTTTCATATGATTGACTGTTTAGTGCTTTACACATTCATGTTTTACAGCATGTTTTTCTCAATGTAATATTTGCTAAATTTGTAGTTAAATAGTATATTTACTGAACTTTCCTGTAGCTCACACAGTAGAGCGTTGGTGCTTGCAACTCCAAAGTCATGGGTTTGATTCCCAGAGAAAGCAAGAATTGATAAGAATGTAAATGTGTAGCTTGAAATGCAATGTAAGTCGCTTTGGATAAAAGCGTCTGCCAAATGCATAAATGTAATTTACTGTATATAAGTTCAGTTTTTTAAGCGCATCTCAATAAAGACGTCACATTTGATTGACGGTTTAGTGCTTTTACACATTCATGTTTTACAGCATGTTTTTCTCAATGTAACATTTGCTAAATTTGTAGTTAAATAGTATATTTACATTATATACTGTATATAGTGATTTTCACAAGTTTCATCAAACTTCTCCACTTATAGCCATTTTACCAAAATTATAATGGAGGTAGAAGCGTTGTCAATGGTGTCTCTGTTGTTAAATCTGACACAGACACAGTTCAGACTCAAAAACCTTAAATCCAGCATAGAGGGGTTCAGTGAATGTGGTGTTGAATGTGTGTAAGTGTGTGAGTGTGTGTGTGTCAGAGACGCTGTAGAAGGACAGAGTGCCGGACGGCCAGTCCAGATACACTCCTACTCTCTTGGATTTTGGTACATGGGTTGGTATGTTATTGCTCACATTATTGTGCCAGACAGCAAATCCTTTACTATTGCAGAAAAGGCACCAGGATTTGTCATTGTATCCAAACTTACAGACAGTCCCTCCAATCCTGCTGATTCCTTTATAGGCCACTGCTATACGAGCCCAGGAACCCCGTTCATCGTCCCCAAGGCCCCATTCAACCTCCCAGTAACAGCGTCCAGTCAGACTCTCTCCACACATAACCTGAGGAATACCAGCAAATCTCTCTGGATGATCAGGATACGGCTGACGCTCTTTCACGTATGTGATCTTTCTGTTCTCTTCAGACAGGATGAGTTGATTGTGTGCTGTGTTTGGATCCAGTGTGAGATCACAGGCATCTGAACACAAGATGACAGATATTAAAAAACAGTTTGTTAATCACATTTGTTTTTATTAAATGTGCAAAAGTTTGTCAGAGGAAGAACCTACATTTGCTTAGTCCTGGTTTGATACAGAAGGGCCCTTTGTGATCCAAACTAAAACACAAACATACAGACAAAATTAATTATGATTATTGGCCGATAGCAATCGGTAGCCGATCAAACATTGCAAACATTAAGGTTTAATAAGGTTTATTTCCACAATGCAGCCACAATATAACTTATGTAAAGTATAACTTATGTATCGGTTTTGTTTAATTTTTCAATTTTTTTTAAATATCTGAAATATCTGATATTCTGATTCTTAAATGCATGTAAGTGAATTTATGTGGTCGTTCAAACACCTAATGATCATGTTAGTTGATCTATAATGCTTGACGGGCGCTACCATGTTAGTTTGCACTGCAATGCTGAGTATCGGGTTGCATGAAAGCACTTAAGTTAAGAAAACTATAGTTATAAGGTTAAGGGTACTCTTAGTGAAACATGGGTTGCAAGAAAAAAACCTAGAGGTCCACTTAAGAAACCTTAAGGCTGTCATGAAGTGTTTTTCCTTAATTAATTGAGTTCACTTAAGTTCTGTTATGTGTTGCAACAAAGTCCATTTAGCCCTCAAAATAAGTCCCAAATTAAGTCATCTGCTGAACTCAAATGTGATGGATGATTTCATGTTAATTGAGGAGGAGGATGTGCCAATGTGAAATTTTAGTGATCGAAATAAGCCTGTTGAAAGTATGACATGAAACAGGGTGTATTGTCAAAAATAAAAATTGAATAAACACCAATGTTTTCTTCTGTTGTTTTATCACAGTGGATTATTTATCTCATGCCAGGCTTTAGTCTTGTGCGCAAGAGTGACTGATTATAGCGGCAGGTTTGGGTGTTTTTCCCCCGTCTTTGAAAATAATATATATATATTTTTTTTTGTCCTTGGTCCAGTTTGGTTTAGATTTCTTGTTTCCAGTACTGTGTAGGGCTGGATAGCGCATAGGACCTGTCTAGGACACTGAACGTGTCAGTCAGTGAGTCTAATCACCAAACAGGCAAAGTGGCATTGAAGGGTGAGTATAATACAATAACAACGAGTTGGACATATATATTGTAATTTAATGGAAAACTATGTGAGTGGTGCGGCAGGATTTTGAGCACCCTCCAGTGTCATAGCTGGATTTTTGAAAACAATGTGCTTGAATTTTAACTCAAATATTGTAGTTGTACAGTTGTGTAGTTTAGTAAATGTTCAACTTGGTTAAAATCAGTGGTCCGTTATGTTCTGTTTATTGTGGGAGATTTCGTAAATATAGCAACCGCTTCTCCATTGCAGTGTTATGCCAGAAACTAGCTCAACATGCTTATTTTAAAAACTTAGGTAAGGGTGATGCTTAAGATGTTTGTTGCAACGGTCTTAAAGAATTCCCTTGCCTCAAGGTTCTTTCCCCCTCAGTGATACCCTTACTTAAGAGGTTTCTTGCAACCGGGCTCAGAGCTGTTGGGTTTACAAAACGTAAATGCATCCACTTCTCACAAAATACATGCAATTAAGTGGCTGGTGAACTTGGTCTATCTTGATGTGAATAAAATCATGTTTGAAAATTATTATTATTGCTGCTTCCACAGACATCAGTATGTTTTATAAATTTGAAAATTGAAAACACTAGACAGTTGTGATACATAAGGGCATCCATTCTTTCCTTATGCATCCATTCTAGCTCAGCGCCAGCCAAAGCGAGAAAGCAGATTTGAATTTAGCATTTGATCACATGATGTACTTGAAAGTTCTAGTCACATCTGTGTGATTGTACACGTCAATGGATAATTGTCCTTACTTGAGTATCTGCAGTGAGCAGTTGTTATCCATCAGTTTGTCAGAGAGCATCTTGACTCCTGACTCTCCTGGGTGATTGTAGCTCAGATCCAGCTCTCTCAGGTGTGAGGGGTTTGAACTCAGAGCTGAAGACACATAACCACAGCCTTCCTCTGTCACCATACAGCCAGACAACCTACAGAGAGAGAGGATCTGAAATCTATTCTTGTTTTTTTTTTTTTGGTCATTTTTGGTCCTTGACAGCAACTTGGTCCTTGTGCAAATCCTCTCCTTTTGTATTGCACAGAAGAAAGTAAACTCATATGCTTGAAACATCATGTTTAAGCAAAATCAATGCTTTTATGTTATAGTAACTTGTAAATGTAACCAGTGTAACTGCTGTATTTCTCATATGTTTCCACATTTGTTTTAATGTGGAAAACAGAAAATATGATCCGATTTATTGAATATCTCATGAGTTATTCCACTGGACTATACCTGGAGTCTCTCATTTCTCTCTTTAAATCATCACTCACCTTTTCTTCACTACTTCTCCCTATTATCATTTACGGTGGGACTGTTTGTAACTAAGAGAAACACAGTAGACCAGATATCTTGTTTTGTTTTTTTAATCTGTCAAAATGATGGAAACTTTTGAAATGTTTTCATAATTCAGCAAATGGCAGAATTTTCACACATACGTGAACATTAACCCTCTGAGGTCGAGAAACGCGCCGACGCGTTTTGCTGGATTTTTTTCACATAGCAGCAACATAAACTTAAATTACTCCGTCATTTATGGTTATACAGAAAAAAGAAATATAAAAAAATAATCTGTGATATTTCTACTTTTGTATGTGTCCACATACAATCAAATCAAAACATTGTGCTTTTGTAAAATAAAGAAAATAAACAGGGTGTGCGTTCTGCCTCTCCGTCGCGGTTAACTTTTTTTTCTTGAGCACGTCTATAAACTGAAACATAACTCAGCGAATACTTCTCACACATTTATGAGCCATATACCTTTATACACATTTAAGTGTGTACTTTTAAATGATCGGATTCAAACTGAAAAAAAATATTCTCTGTTTAAGTAATTTGTATAAAACCAACAGGATGTCCAGTATCTCAAACGCTTGCTAATTACTTTTTAATTCGACACGCCCACTCGCGCAAAAGTGATTCACATGCAAATCTCCACATGGGACGCGAACGCCCTCCTTACCTCAAACACAAAACACCAAAACACTTCACAAGTCTCTGCTTTTCGTCGACTTTGGAAGACACGTCTGAGCTTACATTGGATTTACCCCCAGAAGAAGAAGAACGCGATTTGAAGACAAGAAAGATGTAAGGTAAGAAATTCTTACTTATTAGTTTATGGTATTGTTGCATAAACTTCACATTGCAGTTGAACTGTTGCTAGATATATGGTGAATATTATACTATTTAGACCCGTGTTTACTGTTAAATACTGTTTGTGGATATCTGCTCAAACATAGATATGTATAACCATAATGTTTAATATTTTGGAGCGCGATGGCGTTTGAATGTATCATATTTTGGAGCGCGCTGTGCGTTTGAATGTATCATATTTGGAGCGCGATCGCGTTTGAATGTATTATATTTTGGAGCGCGCTGTGGGTTTGAATGTATCATATTTTTGGAGCGCGATTGCGTTTGAAAGGAAAAATGCACCAAACATTAGGCTTTATGTTTTTACTATTATCTCATTTCATATCATCATAACGAATGGAAACATTTGAAGTAACATATGATAATCAATATATTTTTCTCTAGCATAGTTGTTCTTGAAATCTTTTGGAAGATTTAATTTATTGTTATTATTATTTTATGCAGCACTGCGTAGCCTATGCCTACAAGGCACAACAAACCTGGTGTTCATTATATATTGTTGGAAACGTGTGTGTGTGTGTGTGTGTGTGTGTGTGTGTGTGTGTGTGTGTGTGTGTGTGTGTATTCTGTGAATTTTAAAAAGAAATTTTAACCAGAAAAATCTAAAATCTATTCCCAAAATCGTGCAGCCCTATAGTTTCTCTTGATATCAGTATGCTCACAGTTTTTTCTTTTTTTTTCTTTTTCTTTCAGGGACCAGATGCAACTGAGTCCTGCTGACTTCAACATTCACATGAGTCTCTGTATATGAACATGGTAAAGTGAAAATCAAACACCTTGGAAATGAAAGGTATGTACAATGTTTTTAGGAATGGCACAAAGGTCTCTGTCTTTGGATCATTGTTTTCAATGTGCTCTTGTCATTTGTTGTGTATTTTTGGATTATGTTGTGTTGTAAATAAATCCAAACAATCTAAAAGCCATTCTTTTTTAAATCTCCTCATTCTTTGTCCAAGGTTGCTCTGAATGACAGGGCCTGATCGCTCCTAATAGGGCAGTTTCTTTGTCTTTCTCAGGTGTTGAAGGCTTACATATTCATGAGATGATCACGCCTTTTCGCATAAGGCTTTTTCACACAAAACACGTCTTAGAAATTTAAAATCAATATATTGTCTTATCTGAATGAGCAGTCAGGGTGATTTTCACATAGTTTTGGAGCAAATATTCTAGGCTACGTCATACAATTTTCAAAAGTCTTGTGAAGAAATAATCAGTATGGGTTTCATGGCCTTATTTCAGTGAGAATTTTTTTTTGTATTTTCACAAACCATGCATAAATGTCATTATCTCAAAACTACAAACTTTTACATACATGCTGCTGATATATTATTGTAGCAGAGTTTGTGCTGAATACAGTATAATCAGACTTTAGCCATGAAAATGTCACAAGTAACAGAAAAAAACACAAATGTCAGAGCATGTCAGAACACCTCCAGGGCCAGAAAACAGCTCAGACCTCAGAGGGTTAAATGAATCAAAAAAATTGTTAGGTTGTTAGAACACTGTTAGCTCTAAAGGGACTTTTTCATATTAGTAAGGGAGACAGTGGCACATTTGTTTTCCTATCAATGGTAGATCTAAATCGATATGGCTGTGTTTACCTGTGGCCTCGTGTCTGCGGACGAATCAAAGCTATGCCACTAGGGAAAAGGTGAGGTGAGCTGCTCCTCTTATCGAAAGCTATTTAATGTAATCTGGTAATTGAAATAATACATAGCATCCAGAGTATATGGCCTCTTATCAGAGATTACACATGGCTAAGTATTATCACTACACACTAGGGCTGCACGATTTGGGGAAAATGTCACTTTGCGATTATTGAGGTCAATATTGCGATTGCGATATAATAAACAAATGGTTTCATGAGTCAACTTGCTTGGTTCTCAAGGAAAATGCACACACAGATTAGTGAAAATGCTGAAATGTGTATTTCTCGACTCAAACTAGCAACAACAACTAAATGATTGATAACACCTATAATGATCAATAAGCCATTAATGTCTGGATAAAAATGACCCCTCCCAGCCCTGGGTGTTTCTCCCTCATATCTGCTTCGAGGTCTTGATTGTGGCATTTATTTGAGGTTTAGAATCCATTATTCCTGTAATTCTTTTGTCTTATATGAATTTAATAAAGAGCTCTATCTCGTATTCTGTCCAAACATACCGCGTCATCTACGTCAGCTGACCTGTAAATGTGCAAAAACTGTTTCCATTGCAGTTTTGCGAAATATCTCTTTTTTGAATTGCCTGAAAAACCATCTCATGTGAGTGTAAAAACTTTTTTGCGATAAATGGGAGTTTTTGCGAAATTGACGTGTTTCCATTGGCCGTATTTTCAATTCGCAATCTCAATTTGGGCAATTTGAAGGGTAATGGAAACGCGGCTAGAGACGCGGATCTCACACGCGCCTCATTCTCTCACAAGTCACAACTCTTTACATTCATCATAAGACTGCTCTTATATTATGAAGATACTAGACAAAAAGACATTTTGGCATAATTGTGTGTGTTATTGTTTGATCAAGCGCGAAAGAGAACTGTGTTCTGGCGTGCTGTCTTGTGCGTACGCACAATACTAGTGCAAGTCTTTCTGTGTGTCACAGTCAGGACTGTGCAGGCAACAGGCAAAACAGGCAGCGCGCTCTTTTTTGTTTTGTCGCGCATGAATGGTTTAAAAGCATTTGCACGAATAAGAGCGGGATCATGTAACACTAGCCAAAGGATGACAAAAATTAACAGATGCTGCGTTAATTGCGTTAACAGCCCTAATTTGTTTTTTTCAAATAAAATATATAATATAATATAATCGCGTAGGCTTGATATCACGATTGCGATTGCAATATGATTAATCGTGCAACACTACTACACACCTGAGTATCTCCAGCTGACAGTGTGGGTTCTTCAGTCCATCAGAGAGTAGCTTCACTCCTGAATCCTGCAGGTCATTGTTACTCAGATCCAGCTCTCTCAGGACAGAGTTTGAGGATTTGAGAACTGATGACACAATTTCACAGCACTGAGCAGTGAGGTTACAGCCGGCAAGACTGAAAGAGAGTAAAACAATTTTACTGTGAGTGCAAAATCTGTAATAGTGAAAATACACATCATTCAAGTAATGTGAAAATATAATAAGTACATAATGTAAAAAAAGTCATAATTTAATAAGTACAAATAACTCACAGGGCTTTCCTGCAGTTGATCACAGCTGGTAACAGTCTTCTTCTACCCTCATCTGATGTGTTGTATTTCTTGAGGTCCAGCTCATCCAGCACCTCCTCTGACATCTGAAGCATGTAGGCGATTGTTGAGCAGTGAGCAGGAGAGAGTTTCTTCTCTGAGAGTTTGTCTGATTTCACAAACTCCTGAATCTCTCTGGACAGAGTCTGATCTTTCACTTCCAACAGACAGAGAAACAGATTGATGGATCTTTCAGCGGAGAGTCCATGTCCATCTTTGATTTTCTCTTTAATGTACTGTGTGGTTCTCCTGATGCTCTCTGAGCTGTTCTCTGTGTGTGTCAGTAGATCCTGTAAGAGTCTCTGATTGGACTCCAGTGAGACGCCCAACAGGAACCGCAGGAACAGATCCAGCTGTCCATTCTCACTCTCAAGAGCTTTATCTACTGCTCCTCTAAGCAAATTATGCATTGAGTCAAAAACCTTAAGGGTCTCCACGGTGCTAATTAAATAGCAGTAAAACACATGGAAAGCAGCGAGAAACTCCTGAATGCTCAGATGAATGAAGCTGTAGACTTTCCTCTGATGAATCACAGATTCCTCCTTGAAGATCTCAGTGCAAATCCCAGAATACACTGAGGCGTCAGTGACGTCGATGCCGCTCTCTCTCAGGTCCTCCTCATAGAACATCACATTGCCCTTCATCAGCTGATGGAAAGCCACTTCAGCAAGTTTCACAATCACTTCTCTGTTGGACTGCAGGAGTTTCTCTGGATCCCTCTCTTCATACTTCTGATTCCTCATGTTGATCTGAATCAGCAGGAAGTGGATGTACATTTCAGTCAGAGTTTGAGGGATTTCTGCACTCAGATCTTCTTTCAGGAGCTTTTGAAGCACAGTGGATGAGATCCAGCAGAAGACAG
The DNA here is from genome assembly GCA_021554675.1 of Leuciscus idus. Lineage (NCBI taxonomy): Eukaryota > Metazoa > Chordata > Actinopteri > Cypriniformes > Leuciscidae > Leuciscus > Leuciscus idus. The sequence continues at coordinate 4,702,648 of CM038623.1, forward strand.
GTATGTGGCACATGATGTTGAGGCTTCTTGCTCTTCTGATGTGAGAGATGATTCTGCTGGCTTGATGCTCATCACTGATTCTCTTCCTGAAATATTCCTCCTTCTGAGGCTCATTGAATCCCTGAATCTCTGTCAGACGGTTGATGTATTTGGAGGGGATCTGATTGGCTGCTGCTGGTCTGGAGGTGATCCAGATGAGAGCCGAGGGAAGCAAATCTCCTTTAATGAGGTTTGACATCAACACACCCACTGATGAAGTCTTAGTCACTTCAGAAACTTTCTGAGTGTCTGAAAACATCAGTGTGATTCTGCTTTCATCCAGACCATCCAAGATCAACATAACTTTACACTCGTTATAAATCTTTGAGTCCAGATCTTGAAGTTCAGGATGAAAGTCCAGCAGAAGTCTATGAAGACTGTGCTGATGATCTCGGATCAAGTTCAGCTCTCGAAATGGAAGCACAAACATGAAATCTACATCCTGATTGGCTTTTCCCTCGGCCCAGTCCAGAATGAACTTCTGCACAGATACAGTTTTTCCGATTCCAGCGATGCCTTTAGTTAGAACAGTCTTGATTTGGTCTTTCTCCTCACATCCTGGTTCAGGTGAGGCTTTAAAGATGTCATTGCAATAGATTGGAGTGTCTTGTGAGTGTTGTGTTCTGGCTGTTTTCTCCATCTGTAGAACTTCATGTTCTTCATTCACTCCTTCTCTCTCTCCCTCTATGATGTAGAGCTGTGTGTAGATCCTGTTCAGGAGGGTTTCATTCTCTTGGAGTTTGTTTCCCTCAAATAATCTCTCATACTTGTTTTTCATGCTGGTTTTGTGCTGGTCTTTGAATCTCTGTAGTTTATCACTCACTGGTTTCTCTAAGTTTGCAGTCTCCTCAAGCAGGGCTGCTTCTGTATTCTGCTGCCTAGGTTCAGAAGTAACTGCTCCATTACTCAATTCAGGGGGTTGAGTAATGGATCTCTCACTCTTCATAGACACACAGCTGGGTTCTGGAGATGCTCTTCTTAGACTCCTAGTTGTAATCAGCAAAAAAATCAGTCTATTTATTTTGTCTTGGTTTCTGGTTAAGTTATTTAAAGTCAGTTGCTTGTATCAAGTGACTCACCTTAAGTCAGAGGTCACTGCTCCATCACTGATTTCAGGGGGCTGAGTTTTAGATTGGTTACTCTTCATAGACACACAGCTGGGTTCTGGAGATGCTTCTTTTTGACTCCTCCTGGTTATAATCAGCGTATACAGAGAAGCAAAATCACACTATTTCTTTTGTCTTGGTTTCTGGCTAAGTTATTTAAAGTCAGTTGCTTGTATCAAGTGACTCACCTTAAGTCAAAGGTCACTGCTCCATCACTGACTTCAGGGGGCTGAGTTTTAGATTGGTTACTCTTCATAGACACACAGCTGGGCTCTACAGAATCTGTTCCCTGTGTTCTCTTCTCCTCTCTTTCCTTATTGAGACTCATTTTGAGGCAGTACTGCTTTTCTTGTCCTCCATTAAAGCAAGTAAAATTACTGCTGCAAACACATTTATGACCTAACATCACTCAGTGACAGTTACATTTTGTTTTGATGGTTGTAGTGTTGTTTTTGGCAGCCTGTTTTAATTTTAGTTTTAGTCTAGTCTTTGTGTCAAGCTGTCATTTTAGTTTTTATTAGTTTTAGTCACGTTCATACTCTTTTTAGTTTAGTCAAGTTTCAGTGGACTAAAAGTCTGAGCATTTTAGTCAGAATTATCCATGACTATTTTCGTCTAGTTTTAGTCAATGAAAATCTTTTTAGTAATGCAATTGTATTTAACCCAGTCAGTATAGTATAAGTACCTAGTAGTATAGACGAAACCAACATTTTCTTTTAGCTAAACCCATTTAAATCAAGGTTATTTTATTATATTATTGTTACCTTATAGACTCAAGAATACATTCATTCCAGACACGGAAGACACTCTGATTTGAATTTACAACATATTTATTTTACCAACCAAACATGTTAGAAGTACACACACATAAATTTATCGGTCCCTTACTCTGTGTCACGACCGTTTCACGCCCGTTTCACACATACTCCGTTTGCAGTGCGTATGCGGTGTGTATTTTTTTCCGCACCCATGTTAACAGGTTAGAGCTTTCTCACTGCACACGGATGTGGTCCGGCAATGCGTTCCAGGAGCGGTGCGTATACAGCAGTGCAGCGATCGTTTCTGCACCGAGTCTATTTTTGCTGTGCTGCACGCGCTGAATTAAAGTGACAGCGCATGGTTCGTGGTCAAAATAAACACAGATTGACATGAAAATATAATAATCTCACCATAAATGCATTTAATTAAATAAAATGTAGTAATCTCACTTTAAATGTATTTAATTAAATACTACTATTTTTAAGACCGGGTACTATTCTTACCCTTTAAGACCAGGGTAAAGCAAGGAAAACTACAATTTACCTCAACAAGGCGACATAATGAACAACACTCGTCTCATTCGTGGAGGTGGACATTTTTTTTTTTTTTTGTGACAAGATTTATTGTGTTAAAATTTATATGCAAAAGAAAAGGCATGAGTCGGCTGTTTTTGTCAATTTTAAGTTTTAATTTAAAACATTTGCGATTTTAATATAAGTACATGGTTAAATGTTTTACCACTTGCTTGAGAAACTTATTATGTAAATCTATATATAAGTAATGCATTGAATAATACGTTTTTTAAAATTGTGTTTCAACGTGAATACGTCTATTAAAGAGTGTATATGTGTACAAAGAGAATCGCAATGATGACAAAACTTTTTTTTTTTATAAAAAGTTGCTGATAACTTCTGGATTTGAAATAAAAATAGTGAGTATGTGTTTGTGGTATAGCCGTGGATCAGTTACGCACTGCAAACGCAGCATATGTGATGTGAAAGCACTATAGTGCGTGCTGCTCCTGCACTGCACACGGAGTATGTGTGAAACGGGCTTCAGACTTAACTTTGTTTGTTGTCGATTACGCTAACTCACCGCAGCTGCATCTTCTAAATAATGCAGCGAGTGGGGCTTGAGGAAGTGACATCGCCTGCGTCTGTGCAGTGTGACCTGATGCAGCCCCTGAAGTGAGACACGGGAAACAGAAATACTGCAAAATAATAATAATAAAGCGACTAAAGATGACGAAATAATGTTATAACATTTTGTCTCATCTCGTTTTGGTCAACGAAAATAAAGAGAAGTTTTAGCATAGTTTTTATTTCGTAAACCACATTTAGTCTCGTTTTTATTCGTCAACAATATTGCATTATACATGTAATTATAGTCATCGTCACATGACCAGCATTTACGTTGCGTCTGGTCTCGTTTTCGTCACGTGATAAAGGTTCGCTGAAGACAATATTTAGTCAGAATTTTCGTTGACGAAAGCAACACTATATGGTTGCCTTTAGCCATTCTGTTGACTATAAGTAACATTACACCTGCATGATAGTAGAATAAGTTGACATGTACACGTTCAAGCCTTAGTGCTCAATTATGATTTATGTCTCAGATTTTTTTTTTTTTTTTTTTTTTTATGATGTGGAGAAATAAAACCAATTACTTGTAACAATCCGTGAAAAAAAAAAGAAAAGAAAAAAAAGTGTCAAATGGTGATTTCAGATCAGACATAAATACAGGATGAATCTCCTCATCTGAACATTCCTGGAATCTTCTGGCATAATCACACACATTACAACGTGAACAGCACAATCTATACAAACAAAAGTACATCAAGAGCGTAGTAACTAGTCATAGGCTATATGGTTATGAAGGTAAGTTATGGACTCACTAATTCATGCATTCATTGTTATCATTTGCAACTGTTTTAAGAAGCTTATCTCATTTTGATCTGCTCTGAATGTCTGTGTGAAAGGATTGTTCTATCCTCCTCTACCTGAATGAAGCTAACGTTCAAGATAGTGTTGACTTGTAACATCTTGTCCAGGGACTATGGATGAAAAATAGCCTTTGGCTAATTCTGGTACATTTACAGGAATGTTTTTATTAATGTACAATGTCCCTGTCAAACTAAATAAAGCTAAAAAAAAACAAGAAAAAAAAGATGGGTCCTGATAAATTTACCCCTTGGAGGAAGAATTTTCTTTCTTTCTTTCTTTCTTTCTTTCTTTCTTTCTTTCTTTCTTTCTTTCTTTCTTTCTTTCTTTCTTAATGGTGCAATTGCAGGGCTTGCTTGGAATTATGAAAAGCGTGTGATTATGCCAGAAGACTCCAGGAATGTTCAGATGAGGAGATTCATCCTGGATTTGTCTGATCTGAAATCACCATTTGACACTTTTTTAATTAATTTTTTTCAAAATAATTTAATGTGCTCAAATTTATTCATAGTATTATAATCAGTTTACATTGAAACAAATGTCTCAAAATAAAGTAGGAGTGGCTTGCGAGACTAATGATAATGATACTAACATTTACAAATAGTGTGGAAAACATTTTTGTTCATTTGTCTTCCGTGGAAAATAGCATTCAACGAATCTGTCACTGCATCTGCTGGAAAGCCAGGTAAAATTATTTGCGCGCACGCCCATGTCCCCAGTTTATAAACCCTTTATTGTGGGATTCTTTTCAGTCTCTTTTTTCAGACGGCATATATCCAGCTTTATTTTCCACTGCGTCATAACAACAACAACAACAACGTCCTTCACGTTTGCCAAGACAGGGTCATTCTAAAAACACTCTCAAAAACAACTGCAAAACCATAAATAACAATAACCAAGAATTCATAATCTAAACAAAACATTTCTAGCTGTTGTATATAAATGTACTTACGAGGAAGAACTCTCCCGCTGTTACAGCCAACTTCCTTGTCAAACTACCTGTGTGCGTTGCTTGCTTTCATCTGACCTGTTCTTCCGGTTCCACCTGCTTTAGAATCAAGGCTTTAGAACTCACACAAACATTTCAGAAACACACTTTTATTTACTACACACACACACACACACACACTCACGAACACACACATTCACTCACAGTCTCTCTCTCTCTCTCTCTCTCTCTCTCTCTCACACACACACACACACACACAAACACACTCTCGCACTCACAAACATTGAGTTTAATGTTTGTAAAATAAAGCATTATTTTACAAAATATTCAGTATGAATTGATTTAATAAATGACCTTCCATTTACAGATTTAGGATTAAGTGTGCTTCGCTTGTTTTGTTTTAATGTCATCAGAACCATAATATATGAATGAATATTGAGAATATGACTAGAGATAAACATCCCTAAAAACACCAAACCACTAATATAGTTGTATTTCTGATAACTCTTAGTTATCCTGTTATTTACCAGAATGAGAGAAATCTAACTGTACGAATAAATGTACAGCTTTTATCACACATCTCTTATATGTTTATTTTACGTACACGAGAATGACTATGACTGAGTATTGTGTTCATTCATTGATGTTTAGTGTGAACATCTCCCTCTAGTGTCGCACGTCATCATCACATTCTCAGGTGAGTTGCTGCTGATTCTACTTTACATGAACATATTTCTCACATTCAGTGAAACGTGAAGTAACTGAACACGCACTAAAAACGAAAACTCAATTTAACGAGATGGTCCTCACTGCAGAACACGAGATCCAGGGGACGAGGTTTGATCCAGATCCAACTCCTCCCAGTTTATATACTTTGCTTCACCGGGATGAACCAGCAAGTTGCAGCCCACAATTTTAAGAGTAAGTTGCAACATATAAGTGTGTTGTGTGCATGATGTAGTGCAGTGCAGTGTGAAAGGATGAGAGTGATTTATCATTTAATTCTATGTGAAAATTCTAATTTTGAATGTCCTATGGCTGAGTTCACTGGATACACATCCATCCATTTTGAATGTGCATCAATCAAGACAAAGAACATTTTCCCATGAATGGTCCTGCATAATCAACATGCAATCTTTGCCATGGTTTGCAATGGATACAATGGGGCTACAGCCGGAACATTCCTATGTTCTTGGCACATACAACAGGTTTTAACCAACCTTTCGACATGCTGATCTTACTTGGGCAACCACACATAACTTCGGGCCAAAGTTTTACGATCTACCAACAATGGTAATGATTACTCGGGGCCCCCAGAGCACACAACCATCCTGTACACTTAATTAATCTTTTATTGATGTGAATGGGTCAAACTCTACTCCAATTAATCTGTCACCAGATTCTGTTGACAATGGTAAAATGACTCAGAGCATCTTCATTTCAATGATCCTTGCCAGGCTTGTAGATGATGTTGTATTTATATGCTCTTAGTGACACAGACTCCTTTCCTTGTCCATATAAATCTTTCCTGGTGGACCTTTCAATTCACCCAATTCCTCTTTAAACACTTCTGCATGTTGGCTAAGAACTTCGAGCAAGGTTGAATTTCCCACTCCTTGAATCTTATGTATGGCCTTTCATTTCACACCCAACTCCTTAATCCACCCTCTGCCCAATAAATTGGGTCCTTTTCCGGGTACTACTACTGGTAACTCCTTCACTGTTCCTGTGTATCTGACTTCCACCGGAGCAGAACCTAACACTGTTAAAGCTTGGCCAGTATAGGTGTTTAACTTTTTTTTTTTTTTAAATGTATGGTTTCCCCATAATTTGGAAAACATTTACCCATTCATTACAGTCACACCACAGCCTGTATCCACTTCAAAAGATACGTTTGACTCATTAACAGCCAATGTGATAGTCAGTGGAGCCACCTTTGGAATCTCTCGGTTTCTTTCAAACTGTGAACTGTAAAAAATACCCTCTTCATCAGATGCTCACATAATACGACCTCTGTCCTCCTCTGGCCACAACTCTCTTGCATCTTTCTCCCCTTTGAAAGTTTGTTTCTTTTTGAACTTTTTGATCTGCATACTTTAATCATGTGTCCTTGTTTCCCACATTTGTGACATTTCTCAGAAGCAAATCTGCACTCATTGGCCAAATGTTGCACACTTCCACATCTGCAACCTGCTCTACTTTTACTATCTTCTTGCTTTACTGATGTGTTATGCTAAATCCGCTTCTGCCAACAGTCTACATTGAATACGGTCATTTATGCCACATTCCAGTCTTATCTCGAAGCATCTCTGTAAATTTTCTCAATAATTACAATCATGAGCCAATTTTCTCAGATACTCCCACATACTTAAGTACAGTTTCCACCTGATTCTCATGAATTGAAATTAAACTGCTGTACAATTTCACTGGGTTTTGGGTTGAAATGCTCTTTTAGCAATTCCATTAATGTCTTTGTTCCTGGTTTAATTGGGCTCAATACATTTCGACTGAATGTTTGACTTCCTACACTGCTCAACAATATAGCTTTTTGCTTGTCTGCATCTGTAATATCATTTGCCTTTAAGAAATGTTGCAAAATTGAACAATATTCTTCCCAAGAATGAGATGGACTTTCAAATGGTGTGACGGTTCCTACCATGTTGCCCATCTTCTTTTCCAAAGTTCCAACTTGTACGGATTCAGCTTCCTCACCTTTCAAAAACTTCATTCCTCTTCAAAAACGTATTTTGCTTGCTTTCATCCTCTTCATCAAAATGTAATAACTTGAAAGAGACAGATTTGTTCAAAATGTTTCTTTTTACTCAGGTGATTCAGCAGCAAGCAGGACACTTGATAACATCACAGGTGGATTACATATGCACACATAACAGGTTCTTCTTTGCTACTTTTTAAGCCAAGTCGAATGGCATTAGATTGCCCCCTACAGGTCGATATACAAAAGCTCACTCTACAACACCCTCTAATATTGGTGTGTTATTCTGTAAGAGATTAGTCAGTGTGCTTATGATCTGCTCCCAATGTGCTTTCCCTAATGTTTCACGTTCAAAGATTCCTTACTGTTTTCAGTGTATGATTTACCTTGTGTTTTAATAAAAATAAAAATAAATTATATTTCATTGTGCTGGTAGAGATGCTTTTATTGTGTTATACTACTATACTTTATGCTGCTATACTTTAGCCACATTCAGTTTTATAATAATATGCATAATCAGTGGTAGAAAAACTACACATATTTTCTTCTTCAAATAGAAAGAGAACTTGATTTAATATTACTAAACTAAAGGAGAAGTACCTACTTATTAATCTACTAATGTATTTGAAGTCAAAGTGCATGTGGACTACTGAGAGGGGTAAAGGATCAGCCAATCAAAGAATACACTTATTTTTATTAAATATGTGTTCTTACATGTAACAAGGAACTACAGGCTTTTCAGGGAAGTTTTTGTTTGTTGTTATTTTGGAGTAAAAGCAAACGTTTCTCCAAATGAAAATATTCTAATAAAGTACTTGGTTATTGCCCACCACTGTACGTCATTATAGGAGCACATTCAAATAATGTACAAACTACAGTATTTGTAACTAACAGCGACAGCTGTGCAATATTTCACACGGTATAGATTCATAAAAATATCTCGTTGTTTATAAACATTGATATGAACATTAGACAGTTTTTATTTCTCTGTTTCTGTTCCTGCGTAATTTAAGCCGTTTAAAGAAAGTTTACCATATGCTCCTGTCGTGCTCACAAACCACGCCAAGGTTAACATGGGACATTCGTTTCAATTGATAATTAAACTGGTCAACGCATTTAAGTAAAAAATTTAAGTATTTTCTTTGCAACAATGGTGTTTCATAGGCAGATATGTGTTTATAATGTACTGTCACTTAACAAACGATATCATATCTTGGTTTAGCCAGTAGCTAAAGCAAACAAAGATTGCATCGTCCTTTACTTTTTTAACAATCTGCTTGTGCTGCATCTGAGCACCCAAGACTGTCTGACTGTAACCTACAGTATGCATCTATATCCTCTGCCCTGGACTTTAAGTAGCATAAGCTATATGGTCATGAAGTTAAGTTATGCAGTCATTAATTCATGCATTGTTAGCATTTGCAACTGTTTTAAGAAGTTTATATCAGTTTGATCTGCTCTGAATGTCTGTGTGAAAGGCTTGTTCTAACCTCTTGTTTTTGTTCCACCTGAATAAAGCTAATGTTTTAGGTCGGTCCTGATAAAATTCACCCTTGGAGGAAGAAAAAGGAAAGTTCTTTGCAAAGGCTTGTTTGGAAATATGAAAGGTGTGTGATTATGCCAGAACACTCCAGGGATGTTCAGATGAGAAGATTTATCCTGGATTTATCGCTGATCTAAAAATCAACATTTGACACTTTCTTAAGAATTAAGAACAGAGCATTTCAAATGTTTAGTTTTATTTCTCCACATCATTCAGATAACAGTAGAACATAACTCTCTGTTTGAAACAATTCTGGCACTGTAACCTATTAGAAATTACATTGACTGATTTTACATTGACTGATTATACATTAATGTGTTACTGTATTGCAGATTATGCTCAGAGTTAGGTCCTTGACCAAGTGTCTGTCATTTGGATGTGTGGAAAACAATTTATCCTCAATAAACTTTCTCAATTCATGACTTCTGGTGTTAATTTTCCACAGCATACGCTGGCCTCTCTTCAGACCAGCGGTTTTAGGAAAATGTGTTGTGTTTCCAGGTTAGCATGACCTGATATAATGTAGAGCTTAAATGCAATAATAATATTAATAATGAACTTTATTTTACATAGCGCATTTAAAGCAGCTTCTCAAGGCACGTTACACAATAAAATACACAGATAGAAATACAAAGCGTACAAAAAACTAAAGAACACACTGTAATACAAATAATTAAAACTATTAGGAAAAAGCTTACCTAAAAGGTATTTTATTTCTTAGGTTGGATTTTAAAATGCTTAGATTTAGTGCATCTTTAAAATGAGAAGGAAGTGTGTTTCAGAGTCTAGGAGCAAAGGACGAGAAAGCCCTGTCCCCTACAGATCGCAAACGTGTGTGTGGAACAGCCAAAAGTCCAGCTTGAGAGGAGCGCAAATGACAAATCAATGTGAATGAATAATTTGCAGTTTTTTTTTTTTTTTTTTTATCAAAATGATATATGTTTTTATAATATGAATACTATACCTTGTCACTGATAAGTCCCTGATTGACTAATCACAATGAAAATATGACCCATAACTTAATCACATAAGACAGCCATGACTTTTATATGCTATTTATAGCATCATCAAATTGCAACTGTTTTAATCTTAATAGTCTCAAACGACAATGTTCAAAGTTAATTTGAAGAGCTTTCCATTCTGTAGAACACAGTTTAATGTCCATTGCAATGAACATCAGGTCTTGAAAGATATAGCAGGAACCCTAATGACTTAGTGTGCCAGGTTGTGAAATTTGTGCAAGCATTAAAAGCTTAAATACACAGCTACAAATTCTAATGTTAATGTTTAATGAACATTAATGTTTATTTGTCTTCAAAGTGACTATAAACTCATTAGTTTAAGTCATTCAGTTTTCATTGGCTTTTGTGAGAGAAAGACACAGTGAAGAGGTTTATGATGATAATGAATCCACCACACACACACACACACACACTGATGATGCCTTGCTAGTTTTACACTGCTAATTCATCAGATCATATGACAACCTTTTTTCTACATTCTTATAGCACTGCTTATTGTTACAGTACGTGGGTTTTTTCAAAATCAAGTAGTTCACATACTGTATATGTTTAAACTCTAGTTCATAAGTATGTTTGAAATATGATGAATTTTATGTTTCTCAGTCCTGTTGTATAGTGGACATGAAAATAATCGAATAAAAAATGAGAATTTTCTCATTTATACATTTGAGAAGAGAAAATATCAATAGGATGTCTATATATATATTTGACTCAGTGTAGAACAAATCTTGTCTTGTTTTTTTTTTTTTTTGCTATGACTAGAGGGGCAAATTTACAAAAGTATGACTTGATGAAGAAGACATGTTTGTCCTTTAATTCATATTTGTTCTTTTATTATTGACTATACATATTTTTAGACGTTCATTTTTCACAACCTGTTTCAATGTTTACATGTACAAAATGTTGCTTTTATTTATTTATGTAGTTGAATTTGTGTCATGAAACTTTTTCCTAAATGGAAAATATAGAAAGCCTGTTCTGTTGTTAAATTTGACACAGAGACACAGATGAGCCATAAACCCCGATCCCAGCATAGAGGGGTTCAGTGAATGTGGTGTTGATTGTGTAGAAGTGTGTGAGTATGTGTGTGTCAGAGACACTGTAGAAGGATAGAATGCGGGCCGAAACGTCAACATACACTCCAACTGTATTAGACAGTGGTGAAGGGGCTGGTATGCTACTGCTCTCATTATTGTGCCAGACAGCATATACATTACCAGTGCAGAAAAGACACCATGATTTGTCATTGAATCCAAACTTACAGACAGTTCCTTCTTTCCTACTGATTCCTTTATAGGCCACTGCTATACGAGCCCAAGTCCCCCGTTCAACCTCCCAGTAACAGCGTCCAGTCAGACTCTCTCGACACATAACCTGAGGAATATCAGCAAATCTCTCTGGATGATCAGGATACGACTGATGCTCTTCCACATATTCTATCTTTCTGTTCTCATCAGACAGAATGAGTTGAGTGTTTGCTGTGTTTGGATCCAGTGTGAGATCACAGGCATCTGAAGACAAGAAGAGAGATCAAATCTGTTTATAAATCTCATTTGTTTTCATTAAATGTTCGCGAGTGTGTCAGAGAAAGAACCTACATTTTCGTAGTCCTGGTTTGATCCTCAAAGGCCCTCCATAATCAAAACTAGAAAGACACACAAACATACATAATCAAATAAACATAGACTCTTCTGTATATCCAGTTGGTATTGTGGATCATTCTCATCCGGACAGTGCTTTTTGACCTTATAGTGTCTGCTGGCCTATCTAAATAGGGTGAGCCTCAACCTCTGATTATTGTAATATTATTCTAATAAGTGTACGTGGGAAACCATGGGATGATTGTACAGAGTTACCATTAGAAGTTGGTCAGCTTATTTCTATGGTAATGGTCGTGACCTCTGGTTAGATATAGTATACTTTCACAGAAGTTAAGTGTGCACAGATCTATTGGGAATATATCATATATTTTTAGAAATGAAGGCACATGCCTTATATGAGTCATAACTGCTAAACATACTTGAGTATCTCCAGTTTGTAGTTTGGATCATTCAGTCTGTCTTTGAGCTGCTGAACTCCTGCATCTCCTGGGTAATTGTAGCTCAGATCCAGCTCTCTCAGGTGTGAGGGGTTTGAACTCAGAGCTGAAGACACATAACCACAGCCTTCCTTTGTCACCATACAGCCTGACAACCTACAGACACACAGTCAGATCATCTATAGACCCACATCAACAGACTGATCATCTACAGACAGACACAGCCAGATCATCTATAGACACACATTAACAGACAGATCATTTACAGATTCACATCAACAGACACATTGTAAAAAAAATCTTTATGTACTTATCTGTATGTACTCTTACATTGTATTTACATAGAATATTAAGTATTTTTTTAACTTGACAAATTTATAGGTACTTGAATTTATAGTTTAGTAGGAATTACTTTATGAAAGTAAGGTGAACTTTAAGTTTTCACTACCAAAGTTCACTCTAAAAACTGTTTTTTTTCTTTACAGAACTTAACTTTTTGAGTTCTAAATTTCCCCTGACTCAATTAAGTTGCATTTACTGAAACTAAAACATTTTTTTTTTAAAGCGCAGATCATCTGAATACTTTTTTTTTTTTTTTTTTTTTGTCATTTAACGGTAAAAGACTATGAAAGATAATGCTATGAAAAAAAACATGTTAATTGGTTAAAGTCATGTTTCTTTACTACACACGGGGAAGATCTAACAGGACATTTTATGTCATTTTACAGTAAAAGTCAATGAAATATATTGATTTTGTAAGTACAATGTAAAAAATTTCCGCAGTATTTACCATACTTTACCATAAAATATTGTAGCAATATTTTAGATTTAACGTTATTGAAATTTTATATACTGACAGTTGTGGTTGAAGTGGTTTACCTTAAAAATACAATTATTCAATACTTCAGGTTTTATGGCATTTAACTAATGTTAACGGTACAAACAACTGGCAGCTGTGGGTGCCAGTACTTTACCATAAAAAATATAGTATTACATACCAATTTGTCATTATTTCTTTCATTCAAAAGTTATTATTGCGAATTAACAGAGGTTTAGATTATGCTTTTTTATGTTTCTGAGAAACAAGCATAGAGCTGATGGCTTTATTGTTTTTGTGGATGGTGTTTTATTGTGTGAACTCTCTGGGTGCGTTGTCTAATCCATCGATCATCAGATATAGTAGAAACTTTCTACTGCAGTGGAATATCCCTCAGGTCAACACACAAACCACTGGATCTAGTTCTACCCAGCTTGAACTGCTACACAGATCTACGGTGTTGAGAGAGTAAACCTACTGGTGATTATTCATGCATACCCACGAAACGCAATAAGAGGGGGGAGACCATAAACCTATCCCATTGTATCGGACAGGGAAAAAATTAAACAGGTGAAATTGGAGATAAATAAGGCAAAGCTGCGTTATAAAGAAAGGATAGAATGGGAGTTAAAAAGTAGTAATTTGGGCTCAGCCTGGGATGGCATGAAAACCAACATTGGTATAAAATCCAAAAGAGATTCTAAGGTGGTATTGGATGGGTATAGAGATGATTTTCAGCTTGGACAAACATTTAATTAATTTTATGTAAGGTTTGATACTTATGGTTTTAGGAATAATTTAACTGGTAATAGTCCTATTCCATTTACAGAAGAGGATGTAAATAAGGTGTTTAAGTATTCAAAATCCAGGAAAAGGGTCCTGATAATATTGCGGGTCGGGTGCTTATCTCGAAGCGGGTCGGGTGCTTATCTCCTGTGCAGAGCAATTGGGACCTATTTTTGATTATATTTTTCAAATGTCTCTAATTCAACAGAAGGAGCTGACTTTATTGAAAACCTCTACAGTTATTCAAGTGGCTAAAAACAATCATCCAGTAGTTGCACTAAATGATTTTAGGCCAGTTGCTTTGACCTTCTTTAAAAAAAAGAGCTTCTTACAAAGGTACAAGATTCCCTTGACCCTCTTCTAACAGGGTCAGGTGTAGGGTAGAGGATGCTATGGTCACTCTGTTGTATTAATTAAGGATTTAGAAGAAATTAAGACTTTTATTTGTTTATTTCTCATCCACTTTTAATATGATACAACCTCACATTTTAGTAGAGAGCTTTGGTTTTGATTTTAGTATCATTGGATGGATCCTTCTGATAGTTCCTAGGATATCAAAGTCATCTAAAGGAGGGAAAGCTTTTTTACATTTGGCTCCTAAACTACGGAATAGCCTTCCTGATAATGTCCTCAGACTCACTCTCCCAGTTTAAATCTAGATTAAAGACGCAGCTCTTTAGCCAAGCATTCGTATAATGTATCTCCTAACCTTATTCAGTTATATCAGATCAAATGCACATGGTTATCCTTGATTAATGTTATGAACAGCAGCTACACTAATCATTTTCTATTTGCTTCTCTGTTTTATCACGGGATGCCCATCCTGAGGTAACTAGAGAGTATGTCAGCTCCAGTTTGGACCAGCTTATTGTGAAGACTACAGATGCCCAACACCTATGAAGAGACGGCCAACTGCAAAGATTTCAGATGACGCAAACTCTACATCAACATGCACCAATGCAAAAACTTTTCTAAATGTCATAATCATTTGAGTGACATACACAAAAAAGTAAAGACTCATAACTCCAAAACTATAGCAAGGAGAGTCAAAATGTAGGTATTGTTGGGTAGAAAACGTTTTAACATTTTTGGGGGGAAAATCATTACATTTGGACATTCTAATGCTGAGAAACTGCTGATAAAAGACCAAAAATGAAAAACTACATTTGATTTTAATTTTCTATATGTGGGCCAGTGGATTTTATATGTTAAGACTCTGTGAGGAATATCTCGTAATGGACACAATGGATTATGGATTTTGGAATCACTTTGGAATCACACATCGTGTGAATCTGCTGTAAATAATGATGTGCTATTTACAACGATCGGAGCATGTTTCATGAAGTTACGAGCGAAAACGTAACATAAATGCTGCATCCATATATTATATATATTATATATTACATATGGATTTTGCGGGGCTTCACGTACAAAAACTTGTTAAATTGTAGACATCAGTAGCAGTATTTGTATCGGTGATTCTTACACAAACTTTGCCATTAACCCTCTGAGGTCTGAGCTGTTTTCTGGCCCTGGAGGTGTTCTGACATGCTCTGACATTTGTGCTTATTTCTGTTACTTGTGACATTGTCATGGCTAAAGTCTTATTACACTGTATTTAGCACAAACTCTGCTACAATAATATATCAGCAGCATGTATGTAAAAGTTTGTAGTTTTGAGATAATGACATTTATGCGTGGTTTGTGAAAATACCAAAAAAAATTGTCACTGAAATAAGGCCATGAAACCCATACTGGTTATTTCTTCACAAGACTTTTGAAAATTGTATCACGTAGCCTAGAATATTTGCTCCAAAACTATGTGAAAATCACCCTGACTGCTCATTCAGATAAGACAATATATTGATTTAAAATTTCTAAGACGTGTTTTGTGTGAGAAAGCCATATGCGAAGAGGCGTGATCATCTCATGAATATGTAAGCCTTCAACACCTGAGAAAGACAAAGACACTCCCCTAACTCCCCTATTAGGAGCTATCAGGCCCTGTCATTCAGAGCAACCTTGCACAAAGATTGAGGAGATTTAAAAAAGAATGGCTTTTAGATTGTTTGGATTTATTTACAACACAACAGAATCCAAAAATACACAACAAATGACAAAAGAGCACATTGAAAACAATGATCCAAAGACAGAGACCTTTGTGCCATTCCTAAAAACATTGTACATACCTTTCATTTCCAAGGTGTTTGGTTTTCACTTTACCATGTTCATGTACAGAGACTCATGTGAATGTTGAAGTCAGCAGGACTCAGTTGCATCTGGTCCCTGAAAGAAAAGAAAAAAAGTGAACATACTGGTATCAAGAGAAACTAGGCCTGCACGATTTTGGGAATACATTTTAGATTTTTCTGGTTAAAATTGCTTTTTAAAATTCACAGAATACACACACACACACACACACAAATGTTTCCAACAATATATAATATAATGAACACCATGTTTGTTGTGCCTTGTAGGCATAAGCTATGTGCAGTACTGCATAAAATAATTATAACAATAACCTATAGCAGCCTATAAATCTTCCAAAAGATTTCAGTAACAATGCTAGAGAAAAATATATTGATTATCTTATGTTACTTCAAATGTTTCCATTCGTTATGATGATATGAAATGAGATAATAGTAAAAACATAAAGCCTAATGTTTGGTGCATTTTTCCTTTCAAACGCGATCGCGCCCCAAAATATGATACATTCAAACCCACAGCGCGCTCCAAAATATTAAACATTATGGTTATACATATCAATGTTTGAGCAGATATCCACAAACAGTATTTAACAGTAAACACGGGTCTAAATAGTATAATATTCACCATATATCTAGCAACAGTTCAACTGCAATGTGAAGTTTATACAACAATACCATAAACTAATAAGTAAGAATTTCTTACCTTACATCTTTCTTGTCTTCAAATCGCGTTCTTCTTCTTCTGAGTTAAATCCAATGTAAGCTCAGACGTGTCTTCCAAACTCAACGAAAAGCAGAGACTTGCAGTTTTTTGGTGTTTTGTGTTTGAGGTAACGAGGGCGTTCTGGACGATTTGCATGTGAATCACTTTTGCGCGAGTGGGCGTGGTCGAATTAAAAGTAATTAGCAAGCATTTGAGATACTTGACATCCTGTTGGTTTTATACAAATTACTTAAACAGAGAATATTTGTTTTCAGTTTGAATCCGATCATTTAAAAGTACACACTTAAATGTGTATAAAGGTATATGGCTCATAAATGTGTGACAAGTATTCGCTGAGTTTTGTTTCAGTTTATAGACGTGCTCAAGAAAAAAAAGTTCACCGCGACGGAGAGGCAGAACGCACACCCTGTTTATTTTCTTTATTTTACAAAAGCACAATGTTTTGATTTGATTGTAAGTGGACACATACAAAAGTAGAAATATCACAGATTCTTTTTTAATATTTCTTTTTTCTGTATAACCATAAATGACGGAGTAATTTAAGTTTATTGTACTACAATGTGAAGAAAATCCAGCAAAACGCGGGGGCGCGTTTGCCGACCTCAGAGGGTTAAACAAATATTTAAAATACAGGCTACTGTCTTTCTGTTGTATACATTAATTGGAGATTAAATATGAAATTATTACAATATAAAAATGTATTAAGACATTGAATGTTAGGTGATTAATCCTGATTAATTACAGAAAAAATGTTTTTTATTCGATTGACAGCACTACTAAAAACATTACATAGATCTGACTTATAGTCTGTTTATTTTGAGCATTTTACAATATTAGTACTAAACATTCTAACTTTATTATATTAAGTACTGAGCATCCAAGAAATCAAAAACCAAATATAGAAATCTTTTGTTACAAAAAATTATTTCCCTCTTATTTACCTCAGTATCTGCAGCTGACAGTTTGGACTCTTTAGTCCATCCGAGAGCAGCTTCACTCCTGAATCCTGCAGGTCATTGTTACTCAGATCCAGCTCTCTCAGGACAGAGTTTGAGGATTGTAGAGCTGATGTCAAACTTTCACAAGACTTAGCAGTGAGATTACAGCCAGCAAGACTGAAAGAGAATAAAATACATGATCAGGGCCTGAATTTCGTTTTGGAAAAAGGGGGGAGGGGGGGGGGGGGGGTTCAAAATCCCGTGAATGTTTAAACTGGTAAGACGTGCAAATGGTAAACTTTAGTTACTCATGATGCAATGCTGGCCCGATTATGCAAGTGACAATTCCGTCTATCCCGACTCCCGAAACGCAAGAGTGTTATCTCCGCCTGCAGCGCGCTTAACGATTACCTTGTGCAACCCATTATGAGAGACGAGAGATAGAAGACGCAGCACCGCTGAATCACTCACGCTGTTTGAGAAATTGCGTCTCGCAGACAGTTTTAAAATGACTGATTTGATTTTATAATCTGTGTGGATTAATTTACCAATACAACCTACATGCTAAAGTGAATCAATGTTTGCGGGAATTTCCCGCATTATAAGTGGGAGACCTGCGGGAATGATTAAAATTATGCGCAATACCCGCAATCCCGCGCCGAAATTCGAGCCCTGATGATAATTAAATTCCTAATTTTAATTCTGGTATTTCAATAATAACAGTTTTACTATAGCAAAAGATGTTTGAAAAATATACTCAAGATGCAATACTTGGCAAAACAACAGAAACTGTCATTGGATTTAGAAAGGACTCGTCACTATAAGACATAATTAAACACGCACAGAGCTTTTGTGCAGTTGATCACAGCTGGTATTAGTCTTCTTCTACCCTCATCTGATGTGTTGTATTTCTTGAGGTCCAGCTCATCCAGCGCCTCCTCTGACATCTGAAGCATGTAGGCGATTGTTGAGCAGTGAGCAGGAGAGAGTTTCTTCTCTGAGTGTTTGTCTGATTTCATAAACTCCTGAATCTCTCTGGACAGAGTCTGATCTTTCACTTCCAGCAGACAGAGGAACAGATTGATGGATCTTTCAGTGGAGAGTCCATGTCCATCTTTGACCTTTTCTTTAATGTACTGTGTGGTTCTCTTGATGCTCTCTGAGCTGTTCTCTGTGTGTTTCAGTAGATCCTGTAAGAGTCTCTGATTGGACTCCAGTGAGATGCCCAGCAGGAACCGCAGGAATAGATCCAAGTGTCCATTCTCACTCTCAATGGATTTATCTGTTGCATCCCTATGCAGATTATGCATCACATCACAAAGGTGCAATGTGTCAATATGTTTCAATACATAATGGTAAAATGCATAGAAAGCAGCAAGAAACTCCTGAATGCTCAAATGAATGAAGCTGTAGACTTTCCTCTGATGAATCACAGATTCCTCCTTAAAGATCTCAGTGCAAATCCCAGAATACACTGAGGCGTCAGTGACGTCTATGCCGCTCTCAATCAGGTCCTCCTCATAGAACATCACATTGCCCTTCATCAGCTGTTTGAAAGCCACTTCAGCAAGTTTGACAATAACTTCTCTGTTGGTATGCAGGAGTTTCTCTGGATCTCTCTCTTCATACTTCTGATTCTTCATGTTGATCTGAATCAGCAGGAAGTGGATGTACATTTCAGTCAGAGTTTGAGGAATTTCTGCATTCAGATCTTCTTCCAGGAGCTTTAGAAGAACGGTGGATGAGATCCAGCAGAAGACGGGTATGTGGCACATGATGTGGAGGCTTCTTGCTCTTCTGATGTGAGAGATGATTCTGATGGCTTGATGCTCGTCACTGATTCTCTTCCTGAAATATTCCTCCTTCTGAGGCTCATTGAATCCCAGAATCTCTGTCAGACGGTTGATGTATTTGGAAGGGATCTGATTGGCTGCTGCTGGTCTGGAGGTGATCCAGATGAGA
The DNA here is from genome assembly GCA_021554675.1 of Leuciscus idus. NCBI lineage: Eukaryota > Metazoa > Chordata > Actinopteri > Cypriniformes > Leuciscidae > Leuciscus > Leuciscus idus. Next base: position 4,722,191 of record CM038623.1, read on the forward strand.
GCAGAGGGAAGCAGATCTCCTTTAATGAGGTTTGACATCAACACATCCACTGATGAAGTCTCAGTCACATCAGAAACTTTCTGAGCCTCTGAAAACAACAGTGTGATTCTGCTTTCATCCAGACCATCCAAGATGAATACAACTTTACACTGCTCGTAAATCTTTGAGTCCAGATTGTGAAGTTCAGGATGAAAGTCCAGCAGAAGTCTGTGAAGACTGTACTGATGATCTCGGATCAAGTTCAGCTCTCGAAATGGAAGCACAAACATGAAATCTATATCCTGATTGGCTTTTCCCTCGGCCCAGTCCAGAATGAACTTCTGCACAGAGACAGTTTTTCCGATTCCAGCGATGCCTTTAGTGAGAACAGTCTTGATTTGGTCTTTCTCCTCACATCCTGGTTCAGGAGAGGCTTTAAATATGTCATTGCAGTAGATTGGAGTGTCTTGTGAGTGTTGTGTTCTGGCTGTTTTCTCCATCTGTAAAACCTCATGTTCTTCATTCACTCCTTCTCTCTCTCCCTCTATGATGTAGAGCTGTGTGTAGATCCTGTTCAGGAGGGTTTCATTCACCTGTAGTTTTGTTCCCTCAAAAAATCTCTCATACTTGATCTTTATGCTTAATTTGTGCTGGTCTTTGATTGTCTGTAGTTCATCATACATTGGTTGAGGAGAATCCTTCTGCTGATCATCTTTTTCCACATTGCTGAAACAAGAAGAAAAATAAGTGCGTACAGGAGAGGAGGATCCACCACTAACTACAGAGATGTGTAATGTGAAATGATGTGCTTGTTGACTTGCTAAATGAATCAAACCGAAACCAGACATGAGTATACAAGAACAATGAATGGAGATAAAAAGCTGCTAATCATTTTATTTTGAGTGGAATGTGTCATGTTGTTTTTGCTGGCCTAATTATCTGCTAATGATATGTCTTTTTTTGTAATCAATACTGAATATGATCTGCTTTTATAGATGTACATATTGTTAAATGCCCTTGTGACATGTTTCTATAGCCCATAACTTACATTTTATGGCTGTATAGTAATTTATAAAACGGTTAGTTCCAGTCCTTGATTCTGATTGGTCAATAGCTGTGTTTTATTCAAGATAAAACATTGCTATGACCGCTTCCACCAATGGTTCTGTGTATTACTACACAACACCCTTAGCAACCACTCTTAGCAATGTAAACATGTGTTTGTTCTCATTGGTATTATTCATTGAAGCTTACTGTATTATGTAGAGTAGAGTTTTGAGAGAGAGAGAGAGAGAGAGAGAGAGAGAGAGAGAGAGAGAGAGAGAGAGAGAGAGAGAGAGAGAGATCAAGTGCTAGTGTACCTGCATTTAGATATAGCATTTTCCTTCAGGTCAGTCCTATGTTCGTAATAAAATCATTGACAGCGCTATTCAAAATATATATTTTTTTGTCAGCTGTATCTGGCTCCTTCATGTTCTCAAGAAGTTTCTGTCCTTTCAATATAAATGTCTTCTCTACTTCTCTACAGTCTTTGCCGCCATTTAATGGCGTAATCATGTAACTTCCGTAGCTGTTTACGGTCAGGGACTAATTTTTCAAGCGGAAGGAAGGCTTTTAGTGCTTTTACTTAATGAAAGTTGCATTGATACAGATTTTTTGGCTTTAATATTTGTAATGTGTGGTAACCGTTTTATATAAGCAATAAGGTACTCAAGACTAATGCTATATTGTGAATAAATCACGGCTGAAGGGGTTACAGTCACTCCGCTTCAGCCGTGACTTATTCACGATTATCACGATTAATATGGTAAAGTCCATCTCCATCCTTTATAATGGCTCAAATATTTGTTAGTAATTGTCACAATGCATAGAACCATATATTTTATTTACTTGATTTAATATGGCCTCTTCTATAGATTTGATATTTATGCAGAAAAAGTACATGTCAATTTAGGTTAGAAAATGTAATAATTTTAAACATATTATTTTGTAATGAATATTCATGTCACACACACACCATTTGGACTTTGTTTTCAGTTTGCTTGTTTCCCTTGTTTTAATTAATGTTGATTATTACAGATTGTCATTCAGTTCCGGTACTTGCCTTTAATTATTATCAGTTTCTAAGAATATTTAAGTTCATGCTCGTCTTCCTTTCGGTCGTCGGGTATTGTAAATGTCTACACGTTGACTGACTATCTTTATCATTGGTATTGGATGCTGTAGTGGATTTATTAAAGACTGTTTGGATTTATCGTATTGAAGTCATCTGAACAACATGCAACCAATCTATGACAGTTCACGCATGAACTAATATGTTAAGTTAAATAACTAACTTGATATAGCGTGTTTATACTCACATAGGATCAGTGGTCAATGGTTCATCACTGAGGTCAGGAGGATTATCCATGGATCTGTCACTCTTCATAGACACACAGCTGGGTTCAGGAGATCTCTGGGACTGAGAACATCCCTCCTCTGTTTTCTCACTGAGACTCATTTTAGAATCAGCGTCACTCCTTTTTCTCTCCAGAAAGCTATTAGTCCTGCCAATACATCGTTTATAAATGAGGAAAATTCACATCCATACAAAGACACAAGACAGAGCACACGGAAAAGCCACTAGACATCATACATCTATATACAGCGCCCTTCAGCAGTGACTTATTCACGATACAGCACAGCCTCTCTTACCTTATTGCTTAACTTTAAATTATAGAAAGTTACGTGAGCATTTCTGATTTGCATAAACACTTTTCCAGACAGCAAGTGAGTCTCTGTTAAACTTCACAGATGCAGGCGCACCAAACAGCGCAATAGAGAGAAATATAAAAAATTATGACTTATTCATTTTTGTTGGAAATGAAATATAGGTTTAAAATTCTTAATGTTACACAAGAAATTTTATTTTTATGTGAACAGTAATGGTAAATATACTATTGTAATAGAGTATGTGAATGGCATTTTTAATTAAATGATTTTAACTTGTGTTAAAATGATAAGCAATAGGTTTTTTTTTTTAGAAAGTAATTTTTATATTTTATAACCCCTTTTCCACATAATGTATAGCATAGCCTTCACAGATGCATTCCCTATATTTTTTTCATAGCCTAATAGCACTATTATTTATACCAATAACAGTACCGTTACGGTCAAAAATGATCTCAAGTAATGTAACAAATAGTTATACTTTCCCCCTCTGTCTACATAGGCCTACTGTAGATTTATAATATACTGTGAGAAAATAATAACCTGCACATATAAAGAATTAGATGACATTGATGGTTGAGTAATTAATGTGGGGAAGTCCATCTCCATCTTTTGTAATGGCTCAAATATTTGTTATTAATTTTCACAATGCATAGAACCATATATTGTATTTGGCCTCTTCCATAGATTTGATATTTATGCAGAAAAAATACATGTATGAAGTCATCTGAACAACATGCAACCAGGTCTATGACAGTTCACACATGAACTAATATATTAGCAGTTAAATAACTAACTTGATCTAGCGTGTTTATACTCACATAGTATCAGAGGTCACTGGTTTACCACTGAACTCAAGAGGATAAATCATGGATCTGTCACTCTTCATAGACACACAGCTGGGTTCAGGAGATCTCCGGGACTGAGAACATCCCTCCTCTGTTTTCTCATTGGTCACTGGTTTACCACTGAACTCAAGAGGATAAATCATGGATCTGTTTTTCTTCACAGACACACAGCTGGGTTCAGGAGATAATAATGTTGATTATTACAGATTGCCAATCAGGTCAGGTGCTTGTCATTAATTATCATCAGTTTCTAAGAATATTTAAGTTCATGCTCGTCTTCCTTTCGGTCGTCGGGTATTGTTAATTTCTACACGTTGGTTGACTATCTTTATCATTGGTTTTGGATGCTGTAGTGGATTTATTAAAGACTGTTTGGATTTATCGTATCTTCCTCATCATCTAGCTTGATCTAGCGTGTTTATACTCACATAGGATCAGAGGTCACTGGTTTATCACTGAGGTCAGGAGGATTATCCATGGATGCGTCACTCTTCATAGACACACAGCTGGGTTCAGGAGATCTCCGGGACTGAGAACACCCCTGCTCTGTTTTCTCACTGAGACTCATTTTAGAAGCAGCGTAACTCTTTTTTCTCTCCAGAAAGCTATTAGTCCTGCCAATACATCGTTTATAAATGAGGAAAATTCACATCCTTACAAAGACACAAGGAAGAGCACACCAAAAGGCCACTAGACATACATCTATATACATATGCTGTATCATACATCACAAACAGCTGTTCTATTAGTTTCATTTTAAAGGTATTTTTGAACTTTTAAACAATTACAAACTAAAACAATATTTTAATCTGAATGTAATATAGAAAACATGTTCTGAATGCGAGATTGAAGGAGTTCTTCCGTCTTTAGGGCAGAGATGTGAGTTTCTCTAAAAAACATAATAACTAGAACAACTGGTTTACTGCACAAGATCATTTCTTTAAACAGGAACACACAAACGCCGCACCCAATCAACAGTTTCTCCAGAAACAAACTAAACCTCATTTCAGCCTCACAAAAGAGCATTAGTATAGTCTGTGTATGATATCACAAATATGTGAATCAAGCAGATCAGTTCTACATAAATGGCTTCAGAAACATGTGGTAAACAACATGGCTTGTTTACTGTCCAACCAATAATAAAAAATAAAAAAACATGTACTTGCCATGACAATGTTGTTTTTTCAGCCTCATTCCTCACCGACGTAAAGCTGCAGTGTGTTTCTGATCTCAGTTGTAGCTGTTCAACCTGTTACACCTTTACTCAGATTTCAAGGAGGAGTTTCATAAAGAATCCAATAAAAACAGATGTTTTGATAAAGAAGAATGCATGTTTCATCTACATTTCCCTAGTTTGTTGTAACCCTACTCACAGTATAATCAATGTGGTTCAAAGTAAAACACATGCTATTCAGAATAAGTTTGGTTAAATACAAATTGCACTTGGTTAGCAATTAAATATTGCGTAAATGATTGTGTTACTGGAAGCAGGATTTAAATACAATTTAAAATTGGGTTTTAAAAAATGGGTTCATGTATAGTCAGCCAGGTATAATGTCTACAGTACAGATTTTTTTAGGTGCAATAACATTTGACTATTTATATTCTTATTTATTAATACTTATTATTTGCACTTATTTATTTAGTCTTATTCTTGCTTTGTTATTCTTGTGTTTTTAATTTGTTATTTCTTATGCTGTTTTTTGATGCCGCTGCTTAGGGTTTTTATTGGTTAATGTTTTATCTTGTTGTTTTGACCGGGTCCTCAGTACTTATTTTCATCCCTTCATGTACTCGTGTATAGACAATCAAAATTAATCCTTGAATCCTTGAATTATGGCAAAATAAAGCCCTATTGTGGTGATAAAAGACTACTTCGTACTCCGCATTGATATGTAAGTTTATAGCAGGTTTCATATGGTTTATTTTGCAATAATGACTAGCTGAAGTGTATCATTCTGCTTATACTGTAGACCTTACAGTCATCAAGAGATGTCAATTTTTTTTATTTATTTTTTATTAAATGTTGCAGTGTTTATTATAAATAATGTATCGGTGCACATCATTATTGTGTTAATAATCTTGAATCAGATTAAGTTCCTCTTGCAGCATCTCTTCTCTGATGACGAGGGTGGGGCAACCTGTCACTCACATGAGATCAGCCAATAGCAAACCACAACCATCCAATCAGTTCCCCACAGACACAGTCAAGCCCCGCCCACATGTGGTCTTGTTCCAGTCTTTCACGCGGATATACAGCACAATAGGGAAGAAAGGACTAGTGACATTAACATATTTCTGGGTTTGGAATGTGGCTATAAACTATAGCAGGTTAAGTTCTATAGAAGCACCATCACAAATATGCATCATGTTTGAAAGCACTATATATTTATATATCAACATAATCAGCAACAATAAGGTTCATTTGTTACCATCAGTTAACTACATTAAGTTAACATGAACTAACAATAAACAATACTTATCCAGCATTTATTTACCATAGCTAATGCTAATCTCAGCATTTACTAATGCATTTTTTAAAGATCTATCTGTTAACCGTTAGTTAATCTGTTAGTTGACCTTCATATTCTCCCTATATGTGAATTACACATCCCTCTCTTGCAGGTCAAAATTACCCAAAGCATTAAAAGCTTATATCGTTTCTTTCTAATAAAAAAAAAATAAATCTATTTTTTAGAATCAATTTTTAGGAGATTTTTTTATATTTATTATTTTATTTACATCTTAATTACTAGATTTTAACAATCATGGATTTTCAAAAAATACAAAAAAGCACATTCTTAAAAAAAAAATCACTTAAAGGCAGATTAAGTAATTTTTAATGTCCCCCGTTACAGTTACAGTAGTGTTTTATCACTTAAATTCACATTATTTTATTTCATTCTAATGAAATGCCTGCAAGTGTTGGATTTCTACTCATAAAGGTAACTATTTTAACGAATAAAAATTGTGGTGTAATGCAGCGCTGTTTGACTTGGTCAAAACTAGGGGTGTGCACGAATATTCAAATTTTCGAATATTTGATCTGTAATTATTATTCGAAAAATAAAATACTATTAGAATTTTACTACGTTGCTTTGCTGGCAGTAAATGCAGTGAATGCATGAGATATCCCAAGCACTAACTCGCAGTTAGAACTAAATGCACTGGGTGGCGCTGTGGAGCGTGTTAACAAGTGGTTTGTATTTGATCACATGTTGTCGTCTGCCCTGAGAAAGTTTGGATTTACTTGAAAATGATAAAGAAATTATCTTACTAAATGATCTTACAAAATGGAATTACTTTTAATCAAATAAATGAATGAATCTGAGTTATAATATCATCACCACTATGAGAAATCACATGAAATCCAAACAGCAGTCGAATGAGGAAAAACAGCTGTACATCACTGCATTCACGACTGCAGGAAAGCTGATCTGATAGCAAACTGGTTGAGAGATATACTTCCTTTAAGTTTCGTTGAGGGAGACAGGATTAAAGGACCCCTGAAATCAAAATTTAAGTTTTTTAGCTCTTAGTATGAATATGTTAACCTTAATGTTATAAATAAGCTGGTGTGTTCCAAAACAATGACAAAATTCGCATTTAGGAGATATAAGCATTCAAAACTTACAGTCTCGCACTTCCGCTAAAATGGATCAAGGATTTTTATGACGTCACCGCAGACTTCAGCTTCTCATCACATCTTCTGTCCAATCAAATGCTCTCTAGAATCTAAAGTGTCCCGCCCCCTCTGCTATAAACACCACCTGGCCAAAGAGACCGTGGCTGTGCGTTCGGTAGTAAACGCTTGCTCAGTGTCCGCTGCTCGTGCAGTTCTCTCAGCATAACATGTCTTAGTTCAGTGAACTGTTGGAGTTACTGTAGTAACATATACACCAGGACATTGGTTTATGTCGAGTCGGAGTGACTGTCAGGCATGTCCAAAAGCGAGTAACTTTAGAAAACCTTAGAAAACTGTGGATCAGCACTGACTCAAGACGCAAAGTGTTTTGAACGATTCAGTTCGATTTTGTGTACTGGTTCGACCGGTTCTCTAAAAAGATCGTCCAAAAGAACAATTCATTCACGAACCGGACATCACTATCGTTGACACGTCACGAAGCAATATGGGTTGTAGCCATCAGTGATATTCCACAGTTTGAGGTTTTGAGTTCCTTTTAGTATAAACTGAATCCAACGTATAAGCGCTCGGATTCGTTTCCGTGCTGTCAAGTACGAATTGCAGTCTGTGAGGGAAACTAAACGCTATTGGCTATTTGAATAGGTGGAGGAGCCATTCAATATGTCCCGCCTTAGCTTCCTGTTTCAGTGGAAATAACGTCAACGCATCAAACAAAGCTGCGCATTTCAAGGCACTTCAGTGGGACTTTAAAGGGGTGGTTGATTGTGATTTCACTTTTTTCATTTTAAATGGTGTGTAATGTTGCTGTTGATGCATGAACAGCATCTGCAAAGTTGCTGCGCTGAAAGTTCAACGTAAGCAGAGATATTGTCTTTTAAAAATCAGGAAGTTTAATGCCTACAAAAACGACTGGAATGGGACTACAACGAGATACTTCCCGGGTTTTATACGTAACTAACCCATGCAAAAAAGGGGGCATGGCCATATTTCTGCGGCTTTGTCGAAGAGGAAGAGTTATAGTGGAGAGCTGTAGCCATGCTGTCGAAAGTGTGTTATTTTCACCCAGCTGCCAGGTCTTCTGTGTTCGGGCTTCATACGGACGCTGTAGTTCGTCAACAATGGCTAAAATTTATGTTTGATTATGTTCCTGAAAATTTAAATCATAATAGCTCTCTGTGCTGCGCATTTTACGGAAGACAGCTTCCAGAATCTCCACGAATTCAATGCCGGATTCAACAAGAAACTGTTACTAAAACATGAAGCAGTTCCAACATTAAAACCAGAGGCAGCAGTTGTTGGGCCACAACCTGTAAGTAAGACTTAATAATGTTTGCATGTATAATTTCAGACGTAATGTTTTAGTTTTATCAAGGACGTAAACAAATGCCAGCGCTGGCTTTAGTAGCCACTTACACGTACAAACGCGTACAAACATTTTGGACCTGAATTTGTAATTATGTACTAATTTTGTAAATGTATTTTCCATGTATATTTTATGACGTAATTTTTCGATTTGATCAAGAACGTAAACCAATGCCAACGCTGTTTGTTTATAGCCAGTTAGTTCGATGCTATTTTGTGTGTATAAGACAAACGTGTATAAAGTTAAAAAAATTATATGTAATCGCAACAGCCAACTTCAGCTGCTGAAGTTAAAACAATAACTTTAAAAAACGGTATTACTCAGTCATTTATTCAGTTATATTAAATGTTTAATCAGGAGAAAACCGTATCTCAAAAGCTAACAAGCAGCAGTAGCATTTTCAAGTAACAGCGTATCGAAATTCTTATATAATAATAGTAGATTAGAATAGAATAGAATAGAATAGAATAATAATAATAAAAAAATTAGTACCATTCTGAAACGTTTTGTAAGAGCCGTGTTTGCTGAGGTTGCTTGACTCTCTTCATTGCCGCTTTCTGGGTCTGATTCTGGCTCAAACTGATACGGCAGTATTGACACCATTATTTACATTTGACCGGAGCACATGCAACTTTCGCCCGTAAAGGTAATGGGCGTGAAGTTTCCGGACAACATGCACTACGCAGTTTAGCCAATTACAACACACCGGCCCAACTAACCAATCTGAGCCCATTGCCTGTTTCTGAGGGAGTGGTTTCATAGAATCAGGAAGTCAACCGGTCGTTCAAATGACAGAGGAGAAAGCGGCTTACAATAAAGGTGAAATTTATGAAAAATAAGACTTTAAAAAAAACAAAAAAACACTAAGACATGTTATATTGCACCCCATAAACACAATCATGCAAAGAAAAAAAGCAGTAAACCACCCCTTTAAAACAAAAAATAAAACAAAAACGTATTTTTCGTGAAACATTCATTTAAATAAACGAATATTCGATTTTTGAGCCTGAATATTCAAATGCAGTATTTTATCCCTAGTCAAAACAATCATACTATAAATAGTGTGATGAAAGTTACGTTACTCTGTGTGTTCGCTCTCTGGCTGCTATGAGACACTTGCTGCACATTGCAGTAATCAAGATCGATATTAGAATATCATATTAATAAAAGCTGGATAACTTGAGTTGCCAAAGGGCATGCAATTCATTTTTAAATATATTGTATGGTGGAGAAAATGATGAATTACTGTTACTACTAATAAAGCTCTTTTCTGATTAGGCTATTTTCCACTTGACAAAATAGTGTTGTCTCAGAGGCATCGTACAAACGTTACTCGTGGTAAATCAAGAAAACAATAGATTCAAACAAGAAGAATAACTGTGTTGAGATATATAACAATGATTTGTTTTCTGTTGATAAATGTATCCAAAAAGTTGCTCAACTGTCTAATAAAATACATATTTTTTTAAAGCATCTTTGTTGTTTCCATGGTTTCTACAGAAGTAAAAGGGTTACAAGGTTAACGCGGATATGACATCATTGACAGGCGACACAACAACACGGGCCGTTAAACTGGTTAAAATAGCTAATTTTTACACAAGTCAACAAAATATAGAACATTGTTTAAGTGGTTTTTGGATATTTTAATAAAACAATCTTATGGTGTCTTTAAATACAAAATAATAATACATGCACATTTCATTTAAAAATAATACCGACCTCTTGTGGAAAACTAAAATAACATGGCATTTTCATGACTATTACCACTAGATGGCCTTACACTGCACTGTGAACTAAATGAAATTGAACATTTTTATTAACTAACATAAACAAAGGTTATATTAGTAATATATAATAATATATTGTTCATTGTTAGTTTGCGTTAGCTACTGCATTAACTACTGTTAAGACCTTATTGTATAGATTTACCACATGATCTTTGAAATACAGGCTTGTATGAAACAGCACACAAGAGTCAAGTACTCACCCACTGCTGTATAAAAAGTTGTATCTTGGCAAGGAACAACATCTGTTTGTATCGCTAATGGAGAATAAATGTGTACAAACACTAGTGTGTTCATGCGTCACTCTGATTTCAGTTACCCGGATTTTTGTGATAGACTTCTTCTTCTTCTTCTTTGATTTTATGGCGGGTAGCACCAACATTAAGGTGCATTATCGTCACCTACTGTATTGGAGTGTGGACCAGAATTTACCCATTTCATTACATTTTTTTTTTTAAACTCTAAATTCTCTTAATCAGCTCTGTTCTCTTGAGATAAAGAAATAAACTCTGTAGTCCATAAGTAATTATATTTTTAAGCTTTAATTCATCCATTCCCGTCTTTCTAAGTTCATTTTTCATTATTTCTGGTTCATTAGTATACTTTTGACAAAAACAAATAACATGTTCTACAGATTCCTCTACTCCACAATGCTCACATAATCCTGTTGGATGTTTATTTATTATTTTTCAGGTTTTATTCAGCATAGTGTGTCCAACCCTTAATCTTGTTAAAATATTTTCCTCTTTGGTGCTTCTTTTAGTTATCCTCACTACTCCTACTTCTCGTTGTATTTCATAAAGATGACATCCTGTATTTACTGTATCCCATTTATGTTGCCACTCTTTCATGGTATATGCTTTAATTACTGCTTTTGCTTCATATTTACTAAGTGAAATATTCATGACCTCCTCATTTTCCAAAGCCAAACTATCAACCTTTTCACTATCTTTTATCCCTCTATGAGCCGGTATCCACATAAATATTATCATGATGTTCATATTCTTAAATCTATACAGATTTTCATATATCTAATTTACTATATCCTGTCAACTGTGAGATGTGAATGATTTCAATGACTTTAATGCCGAACATGAATCTGTACAAAGTATAACCTTTTTGATTTGAGTCTCTTCTATCCACTGTAGTGCTGTTGCTATTGCCATCATCTCTACTGTGTATACTGATAAATGATCTGATGTTTTGTGATTGACCAAACAGAATATTCTTCTTCTTCTTTGAGTTTTTAACGCAGATTGAAGCTTGAGTGTTGCACTACTGCCATCTTCTGGAGTTATTTAACTCAGACCTATACAAAGCAGCATGTCATAGACTCTCCATTATTCCTATATTTGTAAGGAAGCAGTTCAGTTATATTCTGCCTTGTCCACTCCTCCTGCATTCAGTGTGTTCTTTACTCCACATATTGTTATTCCTATTTTTTATTTTATTTCTTTCATCATGTCCTTTCTCTTTCTTGCAAATAACATGCACATAGTTTACAGTTTCTTTGACAATGGTCACAAACTCCAGTTTTTCCTGGAATAATTCCCTATAATGTGAAGTGTTCAATTAAATTTATGATGTCGTATTCTCAACTTTTTCATGATAATTTCCTCTTTCATGTTTCTTTCTCCTCTTGCTAACTTACAATGCCAACTCAATTCTCAATATCTCGTATACCTTTATATTCCCGATGCCACTGTTGCCACTCTTTAATAGAGCCTTTCCATTCACTGATCTTTCCTTCTGATCTTCAGAGACTAATGTCAGTATCAATGTTTTCTGTTTCTTAAGGCTTGTTTAGCTTGTTTATCTGCTCTTTCATTGATCATAATGTTTATATGAGTGGGAACTCAAATAAATACAATCTCAGATTCTTTATTCTTGAGTGTATGCTTAAGAGTCTATGATTGGATCATTACTGCAGTGATTATTATGATTATTAATTTAGCATGTTATATGTTCGGCAACAGTTCTTCTAACCCTAATGGATGGAGTGTGTAGCTTTTACCCAGCAGGCACACACAGTCATAAGACGTTGATAATTGGTTTAATTTTGGTTGCGACGTCGGGTGACCAAAATCCAACATCACCTCATCGTCTAATGCCAACGTTAAGTTGACGTTCATTACCGACGTCAGCTGACGTTGATATGTTGTTGTTTTTATGTTGTGTTGTAAAGTTACCAAAATCCAACGTCTCTTTGACGTCATAATGGTAACGTCCACACAACGTCAAATTCTAACATCATTAGACGTTGATATTTAGTTGGATTTAGGTTGTAGTATTTACTAACCAAAATACAACGTCAAGCCAACGTCTCAAGACAATGTCATATTTACGTAAAAAACTGACATTCAGTCATGAGGTATGGTGACCAAAACCCAACATCTTCTTAAAGTGATAATGCAACGTCCACACAACGTCAAATTTTAACATCATTAGACGTTGATATTTTGTTGGTTTTAGGTTGTGGTATTTACTAACCAAAATACAACATCAAGCAAACTTCTCAAGACAACGTCATACTTATGTCAAACACTGACATTTAGTCATGAGGTATGGTGACCAAAACCCAACATCTCTTTAACGTCGTAATGGCAACGTCCACACAGCGTCAAATTCTAACATCATTAGACGTGGATATTTTGTTGGTTTTAGGTTGTGGTATTTACTAACCAAAATACAAGGTCAAGCCAACGTCTCAAGACAACGTCATACTTACATCAAACACTGACATTTAGTCATGAGGTATGGTGACCAAACCCCAACGTCACCTTGACATCATAAATGTTGACGTACACACAACGTCAAATCCTAACATCATTAGACGTTGAAATTGTGTTGGTTTTAGGTTGTGGTATTTACTAACCAAAATACAACGTCAAGCCAACGTCTCCTGACAACGTCATATTTATGTCAAAAACTGACATTCAGTCATGAGGTATGGTGACCAAAACCCAACATCTCTTTATCATCGTAATGGCAACGTACACACAACGTCAAATTCTAACATCATTAGACATTGATATTTTGTTGGTTTTAGGTTGGGGTATATACTAACCAAAATACAACGTCAAGCCTTGAAAGTGGGGGGAAAATCACATTAGGAAATAAATGTATTTCTCCAAAACACATTGAGAACATTTATTTGCCCCCTTTTTTCCAAGATAACAGCTCTGAGTCTTCTCCTATAATGCCGGATGAGTTTGGAGAACACCTGACAAGAGATCATAGACCATTCCTCCATACAGAATCTCTCCAGATCCTTCAGATTCCCAGATCCATGTTGGTGCTTCTCTTCAGTTCAGCCCACTCATTTTCTATAGGGTTCAGGTCTGGGGACTGGGATGGCCAATAGTGGGCGCTCTCCGTAGGCGTGTTCACATTAGCAGATAATGAGTTGCCATGAGAACGACTGACATCTCTCTCTTTTCATTCAGATTACATAAACAGAGAATATTTGTTTTTGTTTTGAATTAGATCATTTAAAAGTACACTTAAATGTTTATAGAGATATATGTGACCCGTCACGGAAACCAGGGACACAAGTCGGCAGCACAACTTTCGAGCAAAATGAGAAAGAAGCGTTTTTTTTCAAAATTGGTGATTTTCGTTTTTTGCAGAATCTGTTAGTTGAGATCACGAAGAAGCCTCTCCATGTTTAAGATAGCAGTATTGGTATATTTAAAAGCGTACATTTTGAGTTTGAAATCGACTTGTTTTTCGGAGATTCTAGCACGCAGTAGGGGCGTGTCATTGTCGGTGTGTATTTCCATACTGAATAAGCCGGCATGGCTACTTATTATGCAGCGCTCTGGCAGGGTTGCCAGATTGGGCGGTTTACCACCCAATTGGGCGGTTTTGCAATCTATTTTGCGGGCAAAAATGGGTTTGGGCGGGTGGATAAAAATTGGGCTGGTTTCGGATCAGTTCGGCGGGTTTTTGTTGCCGAAACACTGGCACTTCAGATCAGAGTCCTGCAACGGGTCGGGTACCCGCGGGTATCCGCGGGTACCCGCATAAAAGTGGCTAAAACGGGTGGATTGTGACATTCCTAAAATTCACGGGCGGGGACGCGGGCGGATAATGAACTCCTTGCGGGCGGGTAGCGGATGAAAAATATGTGCAATATTTTGTATGTCTAAATTACCAGCAAATATGTGTTTTAATTACGCAAATATGTGTTTTAGTCAGGCCATCCTTCCCAGATAGCATGTATAATCGGCCCGAGCTCGGCTGCCCCGCGGCGCCTGCGGCTCAGACTCGGCATCGGCGTGTGTTAACCGGGCCGATTGTGGCCCGCAGCTCGCTCTGGCACATGCATTTTTGTTACGGCTGTAAAGCACTGGGCCGATTCATGTTCACCGTAACTGGTCGGCTCTGCTGTATGATCTGGACCACTTCTGGAAATGACTCGGCTTAGGTTAAATCAAGGATGGTTTTAATGTAGCAATAATTAACATAAAAATTATTTTAAAATTGACGTAAATTCCTGACTGTATCTTAGTATGTTATACTCGTCGAATGTCGTTGTCCAAAACAAAATATATGCGGTAAATAATAATAATAATAGAGTCATTTTGCACAGAGCAATTTTTAATATTTATAACCATAGCAAAAATATTTAGTTGTCATGAAGATTCTTTACGTGTATTTTAAAAATGCATGGGCGCTCGACATCACTCGCACAGTCACGGTGATTGCAGTCGCGCATCGGCTGACTGAGTAGTTGGGTAGTCTAAAATTAACACTGAGTCTAAAATTCATTTTACTGGCTATTTCAAATGTTTACCAGCAGTGACGGTTAAACTCTGGGCGCTCGGCTCAGATGCGTTTACCGGTATGAAGCCGATTTCAACAGTTGCTGCAGCGAGCGTCAGCACGCAAGACGTGTGCACAACTTTCGGTGAGATAAAACTCAACGCCTGACTTAAAATCATCCCTTTTCGATCCTGCGTCATTACAGTGAACTTGAGGTAAGTTGTGTTCAATTTCCTTAAAAAGCATCAACATTTCACGCCGAGCATAGTTTCAATCGAGTTACGTCAACCTACATATTTCGAACTGTTGCTGATTAAATGTTGATTATTATCGATCCGTTTAAACTTTGTTCATGTTCATTTGACAGTGCTTCCCTAGATGAAACGAAAAGAAAGAATTCAGAACTCGAATTCTATTAATTAGGACAACAATATAAAATTTTTGTCTGAGTAAAGTAGTGCAAATGGGGGTAATATGAAAGCTTTTATGGCGCGAAGTTAACGAAGCTAACATTGACTAACGTTAGCTGCGCTGTTTTTGCGCTAGCAGCTCATATTTTCGTTCTGCTAGTTGGCAAAGAATTAGTTGCTAGGCTAGACACCATTTTTATTGAATGCAATTTACGTGAATAATATTTACGAGCACAGTCTTTGATCTGTGGAAGAAAATAAAGTGGAACAAATGTTAGCTGGCTTAAGGCCAATTCATACCGCACAGACAAACGGCAACAAACACGTTTTGTCCTAAAGTATGTGCACATTTTGATCCTGTAAGAAAATATTTATTTTACTTATGTAAATAGAGGAATGATGTGGGACTTTGGTCTGCTGAAAGCTGGGTCATGTCTGTTGCTGAGTGAGATCGGGACTCTTATTATGAAAATGAACTGAGGACTCTTATAACGGTAGAAGAGCAGCTGCGCCTGCGCCGGCGACCTCACAGTTGCTGGGGATTATGATTACGCTGACACGTTTGCTCCTGGTTTTACAGGTATGATATACAACATATGTTCATGCTGCAAATATTTTGTGTATTAATGTTCTGGGTTGTGAAGATCTATGTGCAGACCGTCCGCCATTTTGTGAACGCTGTGTATGACGTCGTGAAGTGCATTTAATGGCCTTTTGCACAGGGGCCTGTAACAGATGCACTCTCGACATTTAACAATATAAAACGAGAAGAAAGTTGTGTCTGAAAGCTGCAATCTTTTACTTGTATTGGTTAAAATGAATGAATATCTCGTGTTTTTCCGTGGGTGCTCGAGTTTGTCGGTTTCTGTTGGGGCAGTGTGAACATGACACTTATTTTTCATAACATTCTGAATACAACGACCAACTTTTGTTGGTGACTTTTTTTTGTTGGTGTTTGCTGGCGTTTGTCTGCGGTGTGAATTGGCCTCTAGTTGTACTTTTATGGCGCAAACTGAAATCGCACTTTATAGCTAACATCAACATTACCTTTGGCTAAATGCGGTCTGTACAGACAGGTTTGAAAAGTTTATTAGCTACCCTAGGGCTGGGCGATATGACTGAAAACTGTATCATGATGTAAGCGTTTCATATCAGTCGATAATATTGATATTTTTTATGACCTATTTAAAATAAGGACCAGGAGAAAAATATATTACATTCAACATTTTTATTTTAAACTTAACCTTCCTCTGATTATAATCCCCTCAGTTATAAAGGCAGAAATGTCAACACAACCATGGAAAGCAACACCATGGAAGACACAAAAGACAGGTCTTCTCAGGAGGCTGTGCCTACAGGTAGGAATTCTACAAAGTGAACTCTCTCGGTTTACTCTGACATATCTACGTACAATGTTTTGCTACTAATCTGTTATGCCTGCTTTTTCTTGTGTCTTACAGCAATTGCTAAGGAGATCCTCATCCAGCTTGATTCTATCAGAGAGCAGCAGTTGCTCATCCTGATGCAGCTCCTACAAATCTCCAGCAGTTCCAGACTTCACGCCAGACCCAACACATTTTGGGCTCCTACTTTCAACTATTTAGGAGCTACAATGTTTGGAGGAGACGTTAAAGAATCCAGAGGAGAAGAAGAATTTGGTGAGTTAAATTATGCATTAATCAGATCATTCCTAAAAGTCAGTCCCCACTCTCACTCATGCTATATATCCTTAAATAACTAACGAGTTACATGTCTTTGTTTCAGACTGTTCTCCTTGGAATGGTCGGAGGCATGACTCTTAAAGACACTGTGGGGCAGGTCCTGAAAAGAGCAATGAACACTTCGCTGGCGAGACTCATTAAAAGTGTGGTTCTGGGTGAGTGTCAGTGCTGGATAACTGCACTGTGGTGACATCCCAGGGCTCTACAGTGCAACCTATTTATTTATTTATTTATTTATTTACTGGCTGTGACGGTGACAAAGTATTTAGGAGCACCAGTGCGACTGACCTGATCAGGTTCTATGGGTGCACCCTCCATTGAAACTAGAGCTGCAACGATTCCTCAATTAAAGTCGAGCACTCGATTAAAAAAAATCCTCAATAGCAATTTACCCGTGTTGAGTAACCGGCAAAATACCGGAAGTGGGGCATTCCACAGACGAGAATCCATGAATAACATTATTACACCGTTTTCTAAGGCTACGCGATCTATTTAAAACCATTTACAATCATAATATAGCATAGTGCTATCATGAAATCACAAAGGCTGTGATTTAGTTAAGAATATGCGCTTTTTAAAAAAAAAATGCCCCGGCAAGTCATTTTATCAAATACCGCCTTTTAATGGGTAGGTTAATTTGTCATTGATCAGAAGGTGCTCCTAAATTTTTGACTGTGCTCCTAAACTTTTTAAATTAAAAAGAAATGTAAGTGTAGAGCCCTGCATCCAAATTAAGTTTTGGTGGTTGCTGAGTAACATCACGTGGTCATGCTGCCCTCTTCTATCTTGTGTTTTTCTCAGATGCAGTCCGCCGCAATGCCCTGACCAAAGATTCTACAGAAGAGGAAACAGAGCTGCTCATCACCAGGTGTCTGTGGTTAGCCTCTGATAGGGATGGTGGCCAAAGTCAGAGGGCGAACAGGCAGACAACGTAGACAACTCAAATATCGCGGTGGGCCAGAATTAAATGTTTCAAAGTTAAAAATGTTGATATTGGAAAATGGTATTTGAACTCCTTGATTCTACATTAATGCTGTGATATTATTTCTATTCTATTCTTTTCAATTCAAATCTGTTATTAAAAAGTGTGTGCGTAGACTACTCAAAAACGCAGTGGGCCAGAATTAAATGTTTCAAAGTGAAAATGTTGATATTGGAAAATGGTATTTGAACTCCTTGATTCTACATTAATGCTGTGATATTATTTCTATTCTATTCTGTTCTATTCTATTCTTTTCAATTCAAATCTGTTATTAAAAAGTGTGTGTGCGTAGACAACTCAAATGCAGTGGGCCAGAATTAAATGTTTCAAAGTTAAAAATGTTGATATTGGAAAATGGTATTTGAACTCCTTGATTCTACATTAATGTTGTGATATTATTTCTATTCTATTCAAATCTGTTATTAAAAAGTGTGTTTATCCTATTTTTGTAGTGTGGTCCAATAAAAAATGCATTAAACATGAAACCTGTCTTCCTTGTGCTGTTTTACTTTGTTTATCTTGCATAAATAACGGCTGCTAAGCAATTTTAGTATTAACCTGATATGAATGGAAATCAAAGTTCAAATAAGCCCAAATAAGGAACGGGATTGGAGGCGAGCTATACGTCCTCTCACTCGGGTTTCCGCAATCGGGCCGCGTTAAAACCGAGCGCTCGGCCGAGTGTCTTTAGCCTTAATCGGGCCGCGTTAAAACCGAGCGCTCGCAGAGCAATCGGACCTAGATTCATGCCGAGGATTGGCCGATTGTTTTAGCCTTAATCGGGCCGCTTTCGGCCCGCACAATTTTTGCTAGCTGGGAACCCTCTGAGGTCGACAAACGCGCCCGCGCGTTTTGCTGGATTTTTTTCAGTTCAGTTCAAAAGAAATTAATTTTGCTCTGTTGACTTTGATATTACAAGCAAGTTTCATACATCAATCGATTCTGTTAAATGTGTATTATTTTTGTGTATACTCACAATAAAAACAAAGTGTTGTGCTTTTTGCCAAATAAAGAAAAATAAACGTGATGCGAGTTCTGCCTTCTCTCTGTCAGTGAAGACCATTCTGAAACGCGTCCGAAAATGAACAATAACTCAGCGAATACTGAGTCAAACAGGCATACAGACACACAGGCATGAAGCTTGAATTCTCTTCTTTAAAATGAGGTAATTTATATAAAAAACAAATATTCTCATCTTGTGAAATCTGTATTAAAAGAGCGATTCCAGTCGAGCTAATTAGAGCTCATTCAAAGGTAATGTGACTCCGCCCACGGAGAGCGCGTGCTATTCAAACGCAAATTACTGAGGCAAACCTGTGAACGCCCCCATATCAGCTCGAGAAAACACAAGTTTAATCATATCATTGTAGCCTACGTGTTTACACCATCTGGCAGCGCTGTGAGGAATAATAATAACGGAAAATCTACCTCAGAGTGCGGGTATTGCAGGAGAGAGGATCCGAATATGTAGTAAGTTTTTTTTCCTTCTCAAGTTAATCGCGTTTCTGTGAATGAATGAACGGCAGCCGCAGAGATGCCCGCTGTTTATCACAGCTCGTAAAAAGACAGTTTAAATTTAAATTGCGTCTCTGTGTGAATGAATGATGATGTTTTAGCAAACTGTATTGCTATACTGAGATGAGTAAACTGAAAATTAACATTTATATGCCCTAATATTTCATAAAAACAACGTTACAGTCAGGCGTTTCTGTTTGTGAATGAATGTTTCGGTTTTAGCAAACTGTATTGCTATACTGAGTAAAAATCGACTGAAATGTTGAAATAAAATGTATTTGTATAAGCAACGTATTAAACTGCAAATTAACATTTATATTTCTTATAATAAAAATGAAAGAGCTATGTTACAGACATATGAAAGACAACATTTCGTTGATTAGTTTTGGATAGATTATACATTTTTACTGTAAAATATCTGCCAACTCAAATAAGCCAATATTTGTTTGCCAATATTTGCTCATGTTAAATATAGTATGTTTTGTCAAAAATAAAGTAATCAAATAATCAATCAAATCCTTAACTTTGAAATATGTATGATAAAATGTATACTTTAGTTTTTACAAAGAAAGATTACACTTGAATTGTTGTTGTAATTGTAACCTTTTTAATAAAAAAATATATTTACAAGGTAGATGTAAACAAACTATTAAAAGGTAATAAGGTAATAAGCCTTTTCTTTAAATAATTTTTATTGTGTTTTATTAGTGACAAATTTGGGGAGAGGATAAATATTCCAAAACTGAAAATACAGTATGAGAATTAACTGCACAATTACTAGACATGTTTTCCTTGGATATTATAGGCCAAATTGCAAGCACAATATGTGGAAAAATAAAAAATAATTGAGATGCTTCCAACTGTTGCTCTTGCATTCTTGTGGCTCAGTGACTCACCTGAATGAAAGGGTCATTAAGTATGCAGGCCCCATTGTCTCCTAAGGTGTGAACCACTAAATATGCATGATCGTTGACGCCCACTCCGCATATTGCCTTTCCAAACAGAAAGTGCTTTGCAAAATTCAAATCAATGTATTGTGTTATGTGAATGATAAGGGCAGGATGATTTTCACATCATTTTGAAGAAAAAACACTAGGCAATGACATCTATTAGACAAAAGTCTTATTGGCACATATTTAGTATGTGTTTTATGGCCTTATTTCAGAAACTTTAGTTTTTAGTTTTTTCAATAACCACGCATAAACATTATTCTCTCAAAAATGCAGACATGTACATTCTTGTTGCTCACATATTATGGTAGCCCTGTTTGTGCTAAATAGTGTGTAATTTTTTTTTGCCATTAATATGTTTATAAGCAACTGAAAAAAGCACAAATGTCAGGGCATGTCAGAACATCTCAAGGACCCCAAAAACACCTTAGACCCCAGAGGGTTAAACATTTTCTCCCCTTTTAGTCCAACCAAGTTGAGACATTAAATTTCTCTGTACTGTAGGCTAATAGGCCTATGTGTTGTAGCCCAGTCATTAAAAAACGATTTAGTTTCATATTCATGTTTAAATAAAAGAATATAACTTTTTTTTTTTTTTCATGTTGATTATATGAAAAGTGAAAAGCATGAATAAGATAAGATGATCCCGAATATCGTGAGACAAATGGAGTGGGCAGACATGATTTTGACCACTTCATTAAGTTTGTTAAGCCTTTCTTTAAAGTGAATTTCATTTTGTATTAATTGTATCTTAATTTTAATCAATGTTTCGCGTTCACTACTGTGAAGATCGCGAGTCAGCATAGTCATCTTTGACACAGAAAACACTTGCTTATTAATAAACAATTGAAATGTCTCATTGATATATATGACAGGCCTATTAATAATCATTACTTTTCCCAGTTCTTTGTGACAGCTTTTAGGTGCGTTATTGGCAGCGCACCCTTATGTTACATGAACGCGTCACCTGTGTGGTTTATCGCGGGCACGGGTCGGGTAACGGGCAAAATATTAACGGGTCTGGGCGGGTGCGGATTTAATTTTGATATTATCACGGGTGACGGGTCGGATCTGGTGCTGAACTTTGCGGGTACGGGCGGGGGCGGGTCTCCAAAAATGGACCCGTGCAGGACTCTGCTTCAGATCCTTATTCCTGCGACCCAATGTTCAGCAGGCAGTCTCACCATAGACAGTATATAAACGAGTCTCACTCACTCACACACGCGCGCACGCGCACACACACACACACACACACACACACACACACACACACACACATACACATATGGCGCCCCTTACCTCACAACAGACATTCCCTCCCACTACCAGTGACGCACGCCGGCACCGCCTGCCCCTCAAACAACATAGTAGATTGCGGGATTTTCAAACTTAGGTAGCTGTCAATGCGGTTCATGACCTGTTCATGACACTCTTTCTTGGTCAGCGGCAGCGCCAACACAGATTTGAATATGATTTTGTCAAAGGTTTAATAGACAAACGAAATGGAATAAGATCGCGTGGGTGTTTGAATCGAGATCACAGACTTTTAAAGATGAATCGTGCAGCTCTGTAATAATGACACATTTCATCCTCTATTGAATCGAAAGTGGCTAACTTCTGTCAACCTCATCTATAAGCAAGGGCAAAAATAAAGCAATTTAATTTTAATTAATATCTGTAATAGTAATATTCTGTAATAAAAAATAAATCGATTTTAAAATCATAAAAAAAAATTAAAAACGCGATATCTAGGTGAATCGATTTTTTTCTCCCAGCCCTAATATGCATGTTTCATGTTGCCATTTGAAATAACTGAAATGTTAAAGTGGGTTATTTTTTATGTCCATATCTACTCGATGTTTTTATGTTACTGAATGCTTTTGTTCCAAGCGACTTTTAGTGACAATAAACAGACGCCTAAGTTGATCGCATTATTTTCCGTAACATAAGCTTATAGTTTAATAGTAGGCCTAGAATAGTCTGACTGAAGTCAGTGTAGCCTACTTTTGCGTTCATTTAATTGAATATTGTTTCTAAAATCGGATAGGCTAAGTCGAAAAATGGGTCATTTTAAAGCTTGTTACTGATTTCAATGTGTTTAAACGAGAAACAAGCCACAAAAAAAATTTGGGCGGTTTTTTGTGCATTCTCGCGGTTTTTGGCGAGGTTTTGGGCTGGAAAACCTCGCTGGCACCTGGCAACCCTGCGCTCTGGCCGGCTCTATCTGATTTTAAAATTCAATGAAGATGGATGCCAATAACATTACGATGTCCAGCAATCGATTTAAATAGTAGGTTACATGTGGTTTAATTTGTCGTTTAATGAGATGTAGCCTAATGGATCCGCCTATGTAACCAACGTGTTTCTTAATGGTCCAGTGATAGAGCTTTCGCCAGCCGTGTCAGATGGGCTGAGTTCGAATCCGCCCTCGTATAGGTTTTTTATTTCTCGTGTAGTTTTTTTCTCTCATCAAAACGATTATGTTCATCAGTGGTTGTATATCAAGCAGGGACACGCAAACGTTTGCATTATGTTTTGTTATTTCAAAAGAACGAATAGAGAGTATCCGCAACGCAACGGATTGAAGCGCGCGTCGAGTGAAGACAATGCGGTGTGTGTGCGAGTCACACGAGAAAACACTGTATCTGCGCCACTGATCGCAGCGGCAACGAGCACTTTGATCACTTGATTTAAAAAAAACACATTTCAGCGCTAGTATCTTATTTAAAAAACGAACGAAATGAATGATCTGCCAGTTAACTGGAGATGTTTCATTTATTTGTAGAATTGGTACATTCGTGTCGCGAGATGTTTTAAAAAGTGGTGGGAACATGTCCCATCCGTCCCACCCGCAAATTACGCCTATGCCTATTTCCATAGTTTATTGCTTATTATTTATCATTAGCAAAAGTTTGTTTATATTTGGGTATATATATATTTATATATATATATATATATATATATATATATATCACATAGCACATCCTGTTTTTGATTTGAACATTGCCTAGAGTTTATCTTATTTTTTATTCAGTGTACACAAGAGTTGCCTATACAGTTTTATCGGTAGATGCTAAGAGACATTTATTTATATATTACCTGTTTGCAAACTTTTTTTTTTTTTTCTTTGATGGCACATTTTCCTGACCTTTCTGCTCCCCCCTGCTTTACAGCTTTACAGGGGGAGCTTTACAGAGGTATGGCTTATCTAAATGAGATGTAAATGAGCCCTATTGTCACTCCCAGCAGGAGAGAGAGGTGAGAACTTCACAAACATTAGAGGCTGTTTTCTTCCCTTTGAGCTTTTTTGAGTGCCTACCTTCAAATGGCCATAACTTCTCCAAATATGATCAGATTTCCATGTGTTACACATTGTTGGAAAGCTTGGAGACTACACTTTCAGAATCGGTGAATAACTCAAATGCCCCAGAACCGACTTGTGTCCCTACTTTCCGTGATCGGTCACATATTGCTCATGCCTGTGTGACTAGTATTCGCTGAGTTTTGTTTAATTTTAGAGACATGCTCCAGAAAAAAGGTTCACGGAGACGGAGAGGCAGAAAGCACACCATGTTTATTTTCTTTATTTTACAAAAGCACAATGGGTTTTTTTCACTTGTAAGTGGACACATAAAAAAGTAGACATTTGAAAGTTTATTTTTTCATATTTCTTAAGTCTGTTTGACCATAAATGACGGAGTATTTTAAGTCTATTTTGCTGCTATGTGAAGAAAATCCAGCAAAACGCGCCGGCGTGTTTGTCGACCCCAGAGGGTTAAACATTCACACTAGTCCCTGTACACGAACATGATCAAAATGAAAAAGCAAACACCTTGGAAATGACAGGTATGTTGAACAGGAACTGTTTCAGGAATGGCACAAAGGTGTGTGACTGTTCAAGTCTCTGTCTCTAGATCAGTGTGTTCAATAATGTGCCTTTTTGTCTTTCGTTATGTATCTTTGGATTGTGTCGTGTTGTAAATAAAAATCCAAACAATCAAAAAGCCACTCTTTTAATCTCTCCACATTATTTGTTCTAGTTCCCTCACAGTCCCATTCAGCTAATAGGGCCATTAGAGGAGGGTGTTTGTCTTCCCAGGTGTGAAACACATCAATATTCATGATGATTCACACCCTCCCTGCATACAGATTTCTTACACAAAACGTGTCTTACAAATTTTAAATCAATATATTGTTTTATGTGAATGAGTGGGCAGGATGATGTTCACATAGTTTTGAAGCAAATATTCAAGGCTGCACTTGGTATTGTACTGAGCCCCTAAAGGGACCTTTGCAAAAATAAAAAAATACAGACTATCGCGTGCGCACGAGAAACTATCGCTTGCTCACGAGAAACTATCGCGTGCGCCTGAGAAAACTATTAAGTGCTCACGCGTTACAATTTCCAGTTTCCGTTATAGTGTCTTTACTACAAATGTGGGAATAGGGATGAGATGAGTGTGCTTGGAGCATGCCTCCAGAGATTTGTCTTATTATAGGGAGATGAGAGGGTCTGTATCTCTTACCATCAGAGAAAGCGTTCTGCTTCATGGATCACACGAGGCACCTCAGCCTGTAATGGCAGTGACGTAAGTGCACGCAGTTCAAAGTTTTTGGACAGTCAGTTTCTTGTGGAATATTAGCTCGTTGGTCTTGTGAATAAATGTTCTATATTTGGTATTATATTGCTAGTAAAGATACACTAGGACTGCATTGTCTGTGGACTGTGCTTTACTGTGGAAAAAAACAGCATGAATATCTCTTATTAGCTGCAAAGTACTAGTCATTGCAGGCCGCAAAAAACCTACATTTAATATTACACTAAAAACTTAATTGTAATTTTATACATATTTAATTCATTAAAAAAAAATTTATACCATCATTCATGACAAAGCGTTATATCATCATCATTAAGCACACAGCAGTTGACACAACACTTCATGTTTTATTTTAATTAAACAAAATACAAATATTTATAATTAAATTCATGCTGTCTTTATTCATTAAAATGCATAATATCAGCATCATATGCATACATCTTTACTATTCAAGTCTTATCATAACTGGTAAAACCTGAAAGTCAAAGAAAGAAAACATCTGTATTTTATACTTTATTTAGACCCTATCACCCTATAGACAATATCACTCAATATTACTGTTAAATACTATGGTAATGTTGCAAACGTAGCTAGAGGATTCGGGGCCCCCTGAAAAAATATTGATGTGGGCCCCACCACCCTCCACCAATATCATATACTGTACACTAGCTGAGCATGGAGGCCCACATATAACAGAAGATGGTGATGTTGATGTAAAACCTTTATTTTAAAAGTTAAATGTTTATATAAAAATTACAACTAATATAAATTTACAAAAAGCAAGAAATTGTTAAATAATAATAAACAGCCAAATACAGCTTTTTACCCATCAGTCTGTTATAATTCATAAATCAAAAAGTAAACATTTTGAAATTGACAAGAATGCAGTCAAATTAAAAAAATAAAATCATTTTATTGTCTTATTTTTTAATAAAGATAATATGGAACTGGTAATATTAATAAATAGTTTTCTTATTCCCAGCGAATACAACCTGTTTTTAAGAAAATCTTGATCAACTGGGATACAACAACTCTCCTGGCCTCCCTCTCCTTCTTTTCATGGCGTTTCTGGAACCCTGATTTATGTTTTCAGTCAGTCAGTCAGTCAGTCTCCTGCTCTTCCAGCAAGTTCATCGTCAACTTCAGGCACTGCTGCCTCAACTCTGATTGGTTCTGTTCACTAGCTGGGGTGGGACTTACAATTTTATTGGGTCCATCTGATGTTTGTCACTGACTGAATAATTAATAAATACTTTAGATTGGACTAAACCATTTTTAGGGAGGTAAAAGAAGCAGATATTTGGAAACAAATATTTAACCAAATTGCATGTTTATGTGGTTTTCATTTAAATCTCATGCATACAACTAATATTCAAATATAGAATTATTCATACAACAGGGGCCTAGTATAACTGCTGGATTTTGCGGGGCCTCCTGGGCAGCGGGGGCCCCTATAATTGTCACCACCTTTCACCCCACTAGCGACGTCCCTGGTCGCAAATGGATCCTACCTGTCGCGACATTCCCTTCTTTGCATTCTCTCATAAAATAACCTTTTTTTTCATAGTAAAATCTAGATAGCCTATCATTCCCAACAAAAGTATTGTTTAGCGCAAAATATGTTGAAGAGTAGTGGGCAGGCATATCATGTCTATGTATGTCATATATTCATTAAATAAGCTATTTCCTCACAAAAACGGTTCTGTGAAGCCTCTTCTCCATCTCCATTGATATCCATTAAAAAAAACTGACTCTGGTCTCCTTTCCTTTTTTAGGCTGAAGGTTGCAGGCTTGTCTTCTAGTAGCTTTTATGCATCCAACTGTATCCATACACTCTCATCTCATCCCTTTTCCCACATTTGTAGTAATGACACTATAACGCAAAACGGAAATTGTAACGCGTGAGCACGCAATAGTTTTCTCATGTGCACGCGAAAGTTTCTCATGAGCACGCGATAGTTTTCTCGATAGTTTTCTCGTGAGCATGTGATAGTTTCTTGTGCGCACGCAAAAGTTTCTTGTGAGCACGTGAAAGTCTGTATATTTTTTACTTTGCAAAGGTCACTTTAGGGGCTTCGTAGTATAGCGAAATGGTCTGATTGAAACTTTTTTATCAACAACTTCAGTGCAGGTTACACAGTTACGCCAATAGGTGGCAGCAAGGGACTGAATTTTTTTTATTTTTATTAAACACTAATTTCATATATACTTTCAAAAATTCAAACAGTAGTACCTCTTCATAAATATGTCTATTTTCAAGGGTTTTCTAGAACATCATTTTTGGGGTACTTCGAGCACCTTGTACAAACCCTGCATGTTTCACTTGGTGTGTGAGAAATGTTCTTTGCTATTTTTGTGCTGTAGGTTGTTGCATCTGACACAGATACACTGAGCAGTTAGAATAAAAAACCCCAATGCCAGCATAGAGGGGTTCAGTGAATGTGGTGTTAAATGTGTGTAAGTGTGTGAGTGTGTGTGTGTCAGAAATGCTGTAGAAGGACAGAGTACCGGCCGACACGTCCAGATACACTCCTACTCTATTAGATTGTGGTAAAGGTACAGGAATATCAATGCTGATTTTATCATACCAGACTGTGAACCTGCCTTTAATACAGCTCAAAGTCCAGGACTTATCGTTGAGTCCATAATCACAATCATCACTTCTTCCTTTCCTGCTGATTCCTTTATATGTCACTGCTATATCAACCCAGCCGCTCCATTCAGCCTCCCAGTAACAGCGTCCAGTCAGCCTCTCTCCACACAGAACCTGTTCATAGTTTTCAAACCTCTCTGGATGATCCGGATACGGCTGCGGCTCTTCCACAAGAGTCGCCTTTCTGTTCTTGTCAGACAGCATGAGTTTAGCATTTGCTGTGTTTGGATCCAGTGTGAGATCACAGGCATCTGAACACGAGAAGAAAGATTAGAACTGTATCATGGACGGTTTTTAAGCTATTATTGATTCATGTTGTGTTTCCAGACCTACATTTTCGCAGTCCCGGTGAAATCCTGTCATGTCCTCCATGATTCAAACTAGGCAAATACACACACCAGTCATTTAAAAAAGTGTTTGAGAAACAGCAGAACCTCTTTAACACTAACACAAACAAATCACTGACTTTCATGTTGATCTAATGACAAAATTATCAATATCTACAACACCTAACCTATTAATAGCTACAAAAGTTATTTTTATTTAATTTTTTGTGGTCATGTCTATCACTGCATATCACTGAAACACTAAAAACACTAAAAACACTCTGGTCATTGGCTATTTTTGTGTTTTTCTGAGCAATTTCGTTCTTCCGGGTTGAAAAGGAAAGTCATAGCAAGGAATCTGAGGTAGAAGCGTTTATCCAGAGTGTGTGATTGGCTGGGGGGCTCAAGAGGCTTGATTCTACATCATCTGGTTCTGAGCCTTTCTCTTTATTTATTTACGAGAATGAATTCTTTTAACCCAGTCACTGCGCTGTATTATGCAAGAGATCACATTACAGCAGAGAATTCAAACAACATGTAACAACATGAGAGTGTTTCTGCGTGGAATGCCATGATGAGTTTAACAATGTTTGCAATGCGGATCAAAGATCATATACGGACTGGCGAAAGCGTGTTTTAAGTTTTAATGGACATATATCACATACATATTCTAGTGCTCTAAACATGAACCAATTGAAGAATTTCTTCTTCAAATGAAATAAATGTACAAATAAGGACACTACTACAGCCGTACATCTGATCATGAATGTGATGACATGATGAATTATTCTGATACACAGAAGACAATGATGTAGACCGAAAATTCAAAGAGCAATGGACAAAAAAGTTATTTTTGGAGATTTCTGGAGACTTTCATGACACTTTAAAATTGCTTTTCAGTGCAAATTGTATTGTAAAGTGTGTTTTACATTGCATACAAAAATATAATTTTAATCAACCAATTTTTGAGTATGAGTTTTTTGTTTTAGACAATTTTATCATTACATTATATATGAATTTGCGCAAAAATGATTGATAATCTATGTTAAGCAAGACGGCATTGCAGTGTTTATCTTAACAGTTAAGGGTAAAACCAATCCCTCCTATACACAAGCACACACAAACAAATGTATCAGACAGCTAAACATACTTGAGTATCTGCAGTGAGCAGTTTGGATCCTTCAGTTTGTCACTGAGTAGCCTGACTCCTGATTGTTCTGGGTGATTGTAGCTCAGATCCAGCTCTCTCAGATGTGAGGGGTTTGAACTCAGAGCAGAAGAAACATAACCACAGCCTTCCTCTTTCACCATACAGCCAGACAACCTGCAGAGAGATATGTATTATGTTGCATTAGAATTACATTGTTGCAATTCATTTTTTTAATTCTTTATATTCTATGGTGACTGTTGAAATGACATACAAAATAAGATTGAATAAACAACAAACTTTTTGCATTTGGGCACAGTACCAAACAAGCGAGTAATATTTTCCACTTAGGAATTGATAAAATTGATGAGCAATTTATATCAATGTCTGACTTTTATCACTTAAGAAAAGCTTTGGCTAGATCAGTTTAAACATTGAGGGAGTACGTTATGATGTGGTGACATAGCTGACATAGAATCTGCGATACATTCTCTTCCCATTCAGTCAGTTAAGTCTGGCGTTACGTCAATACTGACGTATTGGGGGTTTAACTTGGGAGCCCCCAATCATCTCTGACTAGTAAGTAAACCGGTCAATGAATATTGGCAAGTGAGATTTGCATGCTGAGCCACTCCTACCCGGACACACTGTTAATATTTGCAACATTTCTTATGTAGTTTTTCAGTGAAAATACACCACAGTCAACATTCTTCTAACATTTTTAGTACTTTTCTGACCTCAATAACCATCGGGCTCTCTAATTTCTAAAAGAAGAACAATGATTATAACAAAAAAATATAATTTCAAAACTGTATTTAAAATGTAACCAAATATTTACAGATTTCAAATATTTAAAAATTGCACTGTTTTCCACAGGATTTTGTGAAACTTTGGGGCATGGTTGTCAGGTCATCTAGGGGTCTGGGGGCATGCTCCCCCTTTAGAAAATGTTGTTGTTGGTAAATGTAAAAGGTATCAATCAATTTTGTATATATTAAGAGTAAAATATGATACAACAAGCTTTTGAGGAACGTTTATTTGTTCATCTCTCAATCATTATTGTAGGCCTATTGCATTGCATTTTGTTTTGCCCCCCACAGTAAAAATTATAGAGCTTTCATCATAAAACTAATCATTTAAATTTCATCTTACTAAGACATATTACTGGGAGATATAGAGTGATAAGTGATACTTATATGCATTTTATGTAAGTAGTCTCCCTGATAGCAAAAGACTCCAGGGCGGATCTGCCCTCAAGTTGCCAGCTCCGCTGTACTGCCATACTTAATTCAGCCATGCGCACAATATTTGCCCTGCCTCCACAAAGCACACTGTCAACTAGTGGACTTGCTACAGACGTTGGGAGCTAATCGAATGTGCCTTTTTTAAACTGTCGTTGGAGAAGCGGGCCAAGAGGAAAGAGCACGCAAGTACTGTCAAAATATGCTTTATTTGTACATGTACCTATACCAGTAACTTTACTGTTAATAGATAATGTGCAGCAGTTAATGGCTTGCTTATTTACTGTTTTAATTATGAAATGCACCATCGTGGCAAGCCAGGTAAGCTTGTTAAAGTACATTAGCATTATTGTAGATCTGAATAAATGTTAACAAAGCCTTTGGACGGGATTTCTTTCTTTCTGGGAGGATGGGCGATTACCTTAAAACCTGCATTTTAATCCAGTCCTGAGCGCATATATAGGTAATATTAATCTCCTTTCAAGTAATAATTGTAGGCGAAATTAAGCTAACGCTATACCAACTTGTTTAAAGCTGCAGTCCTATAACTTATTTTGTGTTCAAAATTTAAAAAAATATATATAATGAGCAAGTACATCATGAATCCATTTTCCTTTTTTGTGTGTGTGTCCCTTTAAATGCAGATGAGCTGCTTCTCCCGGCACAGAGGGCGGAGCTTCAAGAGCTTGTGTGTGTATCTTTGTTAGCAGCTCAGATTACCTCACACAAACACACACTGAACATTTAAAAAACGTTTAGCCTTTTATGTTCAAACTGGAGTCTGACAAAGATGGAGAGACTCAAGAAGAAGTGACAACATGTAGAATGCAACAGGACATTTCTGAATGGTTAGTTGATGAATTTAGATTGCTGATATTGCTGAGTTAACTATCTTCTAGTCATTGATTAGCATATTCTGTCATGATAATCTATAAATCGCGTTCCCGGGGGTGTGGTTTATGTAAAATTTAGGGTTAGTGATGTCACTAACCCGTGAAGAAGCTCATTGTAGTCCCTTACCAGCCATTTGTTGTAGCCCTTAAAAAGCGATTTCTGTAAAAGAAAATATCTCCCTTTGCTTTGAACTTTGAGCGTTGTGACTTTGAAACAAAGTTACATACGCCATAAAACATACGCCAAAAACAACAACAACAGCAGCAACCACAACATGGAGGAGTTTGCAATACAGATGTTGTCTTATTTACAACATGACAATGTGTTGCTGCCGCGCTGGGCTACTGCGTCTTATTAAGCAGCGGCAGAAACGTAGGAGGCTGATATGTGTGGCTTTATTCCATGCTGTCATCTCCACCGGTTTAAAATAAATGTCTCTGTTATATTGTTAGTATTGTGTTTTAATTAATTTTATAAATGCGTTATATCACATTTCATGTGTTGTTGTTTTTTTGCCGTTCACACTTTTTAAATCTGATCGGATTTTAATCGGATATGCACAAAAATCGGATTTGGACTGACAGTCTGAACGTAGTCAATGACACCATTGACTTCTTTTTTTTTTTTTTTGGAAATTATGTTTTTCATTAAATAAAACAATGTTTTTGGTACATTTATAGTTGCATTTTATTTTCCTGTAAAACATATTCAATTCATTTAAAGTCTGTAATTACCTACTTTTTTATAGTGTTTCATTGTTTCTGGCTTAAAATGATCTGTTTAGATTTCTTCAATTTTTGAATGATTTCAATGATGAATTTTTCAAATTAATATTAATAAAGGAATACTATATTCAATATTCAATATTCAAGCTTTTATAGAGCAATCTAGTTTATATAATGTTTGTCAGCTATATTTTAGATATTTCTGTAGCTAGTTTTGGCCATATGATGCATTTTGGATAAGGTATCAACCTTAACCCTCTGAGGTCGGCAAACGCGCCAAATTTTTTTCACACAGCAACATAAACTTAAAAAAATCCATCATTTATGGTCATATAAATAAAATAAATACATGATTATAAACTATAGAGGGTCTTCTTTTTTTGTGTACACTCACATTAACATCAAAACCTTGTTTTTATTTTTAAATAAATAAAATAAACAGGGTGCGCTTTCAGCTCACTCTGTCTCTGCAAAAATCTTTCTGAAACAAGTCTGGAAAATGAACTGAAACTCAGCAAATACTTATCACACAACCATGAAACATGCGTCTAAAGAAAGCTTTACATTTCTTAAATAAAACAATTCACATTCAAAACAAATATTCTCCTGCAATGTAATCTGTATGAAACTAAAGAGAAGTACAGTTTCTCCCGTCTCATCTAATTATCTGTAATGAGTTCACACCCACTCACAGAGCGCGCTATTCATAAGATAATGTGCTGAGGTGATCTATGCAAAATAGGTAAACGCCCCCTGAAATGAGTTCACACCCACTCGCAGAGCGCGCTATTCATAG
This sequence comes from Leuciscus idus, assembly GCA_021554675.1. Classification (NCBI taxonomy): domain Eukaryota; kingdom Metazoa; phylum Chordata; class Actinopteri; order Cypriniformes; family Leuciscidae; genus Leuciscus; species Leuciscus idus. The sequence goes on from CM038623.1 coordinate 4,755,245, forward strand.
GATAATGTGCTGAGGTGATCTATGCAAAATAGGTAAACGCCCCCTGAAATGAGTTCACACCCACTCGCAGAGCGTGCTATTCATAAGATAATGTGCTGAGGTGATCTATGCAAAATAAGGTAAAAATCCCCCTGAAATGCCTTAAAACCAGCAAGTTTCATTCATTCACTTTCCTGCGCCGTTGGAAGATGACACGGTACACCAGTGAGGAAGCCCTTCAGCTAGTCCTGGATAGCGATGAAGAGTTCACTTTTTCCTCAGAAGAAGAACAGGACTCTGACAACGAACGTTTGTATTTTGAAGAGCGACTTGATCCAGCCGTGGATAATATTTCGGATGAGTAAGTCTTTTTAAATTTACTTGCATTAGTTGACAAGCTATTTTGTATAAACGTAGGCTACATATTTTACTGGTTGGACCATTTCCATACTTATCATTCAGAGTAATTTATATTTAAATGGTCTAGGCTATGCTTTATAAAGTAGGAGAGAGGCTTCATGCAGTCTGTTTTCTTTGTTTTTTAATAGTTTTGTTTAAAATAACACATTTCGAGCTTTCTATATATTTCTCTGGTATTTTAGGCAAAGCTTATGAGTTTAGGTTCATTTATGAGGCCTCCAGTTCCTGCTATTTTTAATTCTTATGTATTAAATACAGGTAATTGGTTGATGAAACAACTATTAAAATTAAGATACAATTAATACAAAACGAAATTCACTTTAAAGAAAGGCTTTATACAAAAAATAAACTTAATGAAATGGTCAAAATCTTGTCTGCCCACTCCATTTGTCTCGCGATTGCTCATGATCTTACTCATGCTTTTCACTTTTCATATAATCAACATAAATGAAATTAAAAAAATAATGATTTTATTTAAACCTAAATATTAACTAAATTGTTTTATTTAACCCCCTGAGGTCGGCTGTATCGCCGGCGATACCAGCTCGCTTTTTTTTTTATCAGTGTAAAAGAAACTCATAAATACTCTGTTGACTTTGATTTTCCATAGGAGTTTCATACATCAATCGATTCTGTTAAATGTGTATTATTTTTGTGTATACTCACAAAAATTCTCACTATAAACTCACTATAAACACGTCCGAAAATGAACAATAACTCAGCGAATACTCAGTCAAACAGGCATACAGACACACAGGCATGAAGCTTGAATTCTCTTCTTTTAAATGAAGTAATTTATATAAAAAACAAATATTCTCATCTTGTGAAATCTGTATTAAAAGAGAGCGATTCCAGTCGAGCTCATCTCAGCTCATTACGTTTTAATCGCCCCGCCCACGGAGAGCGCGCGCTATTCAAACGCAAATGACTGAGACGATCCCATACAAACTGTGAACGCCCACATATCAGCTCGAGAAAACACATCAAGTTTATTCAGATAAGTGTACTTGTCTACACTGTCTCGCAGCGCTGTGAGGAATAATAATAATGGAAAACGTACCTCAGAAGTGCTGGTATTTCGAGGAGCAACAATACTGTAGTAAGTTTTTTTTTTTATTCTCAAGTAAATCGCGTTTCTGTGTGAATGAATGAACGCAGAGATGCGCTGTTTACCACAACTCGCAAAAAGACAGTTTAAATTTGAATTGCGTTTCTGTGTGTGAATGAATGATCTGCTTTTAGCAAACTATTTTGCTATAAAAATCGACTGAAATATGTTGAAATAAAATGTATTTGTATAAGCAACGTATTAAACTGCAAATTAACATTTATATTCCTTATAATAAAAACGAAAGACCTATGTTACAGACAAATGAAAGACAACATTACGTTGATTAGTTTTGGATAGATTACACATTTTTACTGTAAAATATCTGCCACCTCAAATAAGCTTTTGTTTGCCAATTTTTGCTAATATGTTAAATATAGTATGTTTTGTCAATGTAGGCTATATTCGAAGTAATGAATCCTTAACTTTGAAATATGTATGATAAAATGTATACTTTAGTTTTTACAAAGAAAGATTACACTTCAATTGTTGTTGTAATTGTAACCTTTTTAATAAAAAAAAATATATTTACAAGGTAGATGTAAACAAATTTTAAAAGGTAAATATAAGCCTTTTCTTTAAATAATTTTTATTGTGTTTTATTATTGACAAATTTGGGGAGAGGATACATATTCCAAAACTGAAAAAACAGTATAACTGCACAATTACTAGACATGTTTACCTTGGATATTATACAATTTGCAAGCAAAATTTGTGAAAAAAAAATAAAAAAAATAAATTGACATGCTTCCAACTGTGAACCAATTTGGTAGAATATATATATATATATATATATATATATATATATATATATATATATATATATATATATATATATATATATATATATTTCTCTTGCATTCTTTCTTGTGGCTATAGGTGACACACCTGAAGGAATGGCTCATTAAGTATGCGGGCCCCATTGTCTCCTCAGGTGTGAACCACTACATATGCATGATGCTGTTGAATGGTTGACGCCCCTTGCGCATATTGCCTTTACAAACAAAAAGTGTTTTACAAGATTTAAATCAATGTATTGTGTTATGTGAATGATAAGGGCAGGATGATTTTCACATCATTTTGAAGAAAAAACTCTAGGCAACGACATCAATTAGTCAAAAGTCTTATTGTCACATATTTAGTATGTGTTTTGTGGCCTTATTTCAGAAACTTTAGTTTTTAGATTTTTCAATAACCATGCATAAACATTATTCTCTCAAAAATACAAACATGTACATGCATGTTGCTCACATATTATGGTAGCCCTGTTTGTGCTAAATAGAGTGTAATTATACCTTTGCCATTAATATGTTTATAAGCAACTGAAAAAAGCACAAATGTCAGGGCATGTCAGAACATCTCAAGGACCCCAAAAACCACTCAGACCCCAGAGGGTTAATGACTAGACTACAACAGGCCAATTAGCCTACAGTACAGAGAAATTAGTTGACAAGCTATTTTAAATAAACGTAGGCTACAGATTTTACTGGTTGGACCATTTCCATACTTGCCATTCAGAGTAATTTATATTTAAATGGTCTAGGCTATGCTGTATAAAGTAGGAGAGAGGCTTCATGCATAAATAAACTTATTTGCACAAACGAGTTTCGGCGCGTGCCTTCAGAAGACTTTATACAGCATAGCCTAGACTTGCTGTATAATATGTACAACGATGTTTAGATCATAGGCCTGTATGAAAGTTAGAATTTTGAAATTAATTTAGAAAATATTATGTATGTTTAGATTATATTTTGACTAGTGTTTATGCTGCCTCATTATCATCAACGAAGAGTGCTTGCAAATATCTATTGCAAATGTGTGTATGTGCTGAAATGTGTAAATATGCCCAGCTGATGAATTGCAAATGTGTTAATGTTTGCGTTGTGCTATCTCCGGTAATGGCCCATTACACGCAATATATGCCTACAGCACGTGTCTACAATTATTTGCATCAGTTATTCATATAGACTAATGGTAGGCTACTATATATTTTGAAATATTTATGTTATAATAGTTTTCAACTTTTTTAAAAACAGGAATGTAGCTGCATCTCCTTCATCTGCAACTCGGAGGGCGCGCAGCAACACAGTTTAACGTCAGAAAGAGTAAGTACATATTTACCCATGTTTGTTCAATTTTGTTTATATACTTATTACAATATGAGCCTGTATGAGTTTATTTATTTTTGGAGGTTGGTTGATAATGTTACATATTTTTTCTTTGTGCTATCTTATCAGCATGCTAATGCCCATCAGTTGTGCATGTGCTGGAATAGTACTCTATATGATAATAATAGTTTTCAACTTTTTTTGAAAGGAATGATGTAGGTTGCTCACTCTCACCTCTCACTGCAACTCGCACTAAGAGGGCACACAGCAACACAGACAGAAATCAGAAGGAGTAAGTACATATTTACCCACTATTTTACAGATGTTAGACCAATTTTGTTTATATACTTAGTGATGCTACAAATGTACATGTGCCTGTGTGGATTGCCAGACACAATTGCAAAACACAATTACCAGACACAATTGCAAAAATCGTGGTGTTATGTATGCACAATATTACAATTAGTGATTGGTATTGTTAGTATAAAAGAGCTTATTTTTGTTGTTTTACCAAAATGCTGACTGTCCATCAGTTATGCATGTGCTGGCATAGTACTTTGTTCAACCTTTATTAATATTAATATTATTATTTTTATAGGAATGTGGTAGCATCACTCTCAACCTCACCTGCAACTCGCACTGGGAGGTCACGCGACAGGTGTCGTTCAGTTTTGAGAACAACTGAAAAGTAAGTACACTTATTCCCTTTCTTTCAGATATTAGTATAATTCTGTTTACATATTCTGGTTTTACATAGTCCATACAAACATTATGTGTCTGTATGGCTTTGCATCTGGCCAATGTTACTTATAATGATTGAAATGCAGTTATATTTTGTGTAATAAACATGCTCACAGTTGTTTGTTTGTTTTACAGCTATAAAGGTGATGGTGATCATCAGACACCTGTTGCAAAGAGGGCCAAGACAAACATTCAGACAAGCAACAAGCAGTCTACTCTGTCATGGAAAACAGAAACTGACATTGATATGGTTCCACAGACTCTGAGATTCCTGCCTGCACGGGAACCTGGACCACAGCTGAGTCCAGCTGATGCACACACTCCTCTGAGTCTCTTCAAAATGTTTTTTTCTGAGAATGCAGTGTCAACTCTGTGCCACAACACCAATGCTCAAGCTGCTGGTGCAATTGCAAAAGGCCGCAAATATAAATGGACTGATGTCAGCATCAGCGAGATGTACAGATACATTGGGCTGCTTTTTTACATGGCTATGGTGAAGATGAGCTCCATCAGCGACTACTGGCGGCAAGACAGTCTTTTCTCTTTGCCTTTTCCTGCCACAATCATGTCCCGGGACAGATACCGCACCATTTCATGGAATGTGCACATGAATCACCCAGATGCAGATAAGGAGAATGACAGAAAGAGGGGCACACCTGAACATGACCGGCTTTTCAGGGTCAAACCTCTCATGGACACCATACGTCATGCTTGTAAAGCCATCTATCATCCTAAAATAAACTTAGCTGTCGATGAGAGAATGGTGGCATGCAAAGCACACACAGGTATGACGCAGTACATGAAAGCCAAACCAACCAGATGGGGTTTCAAGTTGTTTGTTCTTGCAGACTCCTCAAATGGATACACTTTGGACTTTTCTGTGTACACAGGAAAGAACAACTTTCCTTCAGGCCATGGACTGTCACATGATGCTGTAGCATCTCTTTTGGACTGTAAAGTTTTAGGCTCTGGGTAGCATGTGTACATGGACAATTTCTACACAAGCCCAAAGCTCCTCAAAGACCTGTTTGCAATGAAGTTTGGTGCATGTGGGACTTACAGGGACAACAGGAAGGATTGCCCACGTGATGCAACTAATTCACTCTCCAAAAAATCTGCCAGAGGATCCATCAGGTGGATTCGGGATGGACCTCTTGTATTTGTGAAATGGATGGACACACGAGAGGTGTCTACCTGTTCCACCATTCAATCTGCCTATACAGGAGACACTGCGCAGAGGAGGGTGAAAACACAAGATGCATGGAGGACAAAGACATTTCCATGTCCTGCACCTGTGATTGCATACAACAAACACATGGGGGGTGTGGACCTGTCCGATCAGCTCTTACAGTACTACACTGCACAACACAAAACAATGAAGTGGTACAGAAAGATCTTTCTACACTTCTTGGGCATTGCTGCCACCAATGCTTTCCTTATCCACAAAGAGCTATGTGGTAACATGACCCATAAACAGTTCATGGAACAGCTTATTGCGGAGCTCTGTGGTGTGTCACAGAAAGTAGCACCAAAACAAACCAGTAGTGACCATGTGCCGGTTCCAGGAGCTGAGCTGGGCTCAGATGCAAAGAACATTTGCACAGTTGGTCGCAAGATCTGTGTGCTTTGCAAAGGACAGCTTGGTAAAAGGCAGGACACACCTTGGAAATGCCAGGCATGTAATGTTCACTTGTGTCTTCAGTTAAACAGGAACTGTTTTCAAGAATGGCACAAAGACATGTAACTAAATTCTATCTGCCTTTATTTTAGTTTATTTTGCTCATTTTGCATTATTTTGCTTTATTTTGCTTAGAGCCCGCATCAACGGGGCATAAGCATTTACTGTGAGATACCTGCAAATTTAAAACATTTAGTTCCTCCTCATAGAGGAATTACAATAAAACAAATTGAAAAACAAAACCTTTCTTTGTCCAGGCTGCCTCTCTTGATGGCCCATTAGTCATTGGGGGAGTGTCTGTCACACCCCTGGTCTGAATCTCATTAATATTGATGGGCGATTACCCCTCCCACGCATAAACCTCTTCTGACAAAAAAAACTGTTTTACAATGTTTAAATCAATGTATTGTTTTAAGAGAACGATCAGGCAGGATGAATTTCACATAATTTTGAAGCCAGAACTCGAAGTGACAACATACATTAGTCAAGAGTCTTGTGGGCACATATTTAGTATGTGTTTTGTGGTCTTATTTCAGCAACTTTTTTTTTTATTTTTTTTTTTTAAATAACCACGCATAAACATTATTCTCTTAAAAATACAAAGATTTACAAGCATGTTGATCAGATATTATGCTAGCCCTGTTTGTATTATATAGAGTGAATTTACACTTTTGCCATTAACATGTTTATAAATAACTGAAAAAACAAACAAATGTCAGAGCATGTCAGAACACCTCCAGGGCCCAGAAAACCCCTCAGACCCCAGAGGATTAATGATTAGATCTGGGTTGGATGAGCTGCTTCATAAACAGGTCGTGATCGGATCTGCACCAGATGAGCTGCTTCATCAGCGGATATGGGTAGGGTCTGCCCCGGGTCTGGTCTGGATCAGCAATCATTATCTGTTCGGGATCCGTTGCGCTGTGCAAGTTTTGCGGATCCGTTCCGGAGCTTGCAATTTGGGCTGCTATACTGTTATATAGATCTAACCGATTTACAATTATGACCATATAAATGGTAATTTTCCATTTTGAAATTTTCCGTTTCAAAAAAACTTTTTCTGACTATTATTTAATTATTTCAGGCTTTAAAGAGTTGAACAAGTTAGTATTTTTATAATATACTTTTGATGGTGGTGGCATGATTGTTCAGTTCTGTGATGGCCCTGTGGATAAAACTGTTCTGCAGCCTGGAGGTGCGTGCTCTAAAAGCCCGATACCGCTTGCCAGATGGAAGCAGGGAGAAGAGATGGTTTGAGGGGTGTGTCTCATCCTGCAGAATATTATGCGCTCGGCGGAGGCAGCGGATCTTAAATATATCGTCCAGTGGGTGCAGGGGAAGTCCAATGATTTTTTCAGCAGATCTTATAATTCGATTGAGGGATTTCCTATCCTTCCCTGTGCAGTTGGCATACCATGCAGTCATACAGTATGTTATAACACTCTCAATGGAACATTGATAGAAGATCTTAAGCAACTCAGCAGACAGGTTGCTCTTTTTGAGTATTCGTAAAAAGTAGAGCTGCTGTTGCACCTTTTTAACCATGGCGGTTGTGTTTATCTCCCATTTTAGGTCCTCTGAGATCATGATACCCAAGAATTTAAAACAGGATACCTTTTCCACTTCCTCACCATTTATGATGAGTGGTTGAGGGTCCTCCTTACACCTTCTGAAGTCAACTATAATCTTCTTTGTTTTCTTGACATTCAGGGTCAGATTGTTGTCTTTGCACCATCCTATCAGTCTGTCAACTTCATCTCTGTAGGCGTTCTCGTTGCTGTTCGTGATTTCTCCCACCACATTTGAGTCATCTGCTAATTTTATCATTGTATTCAAGGTCATACGTGTAGATGGGCTCAACACGCAGCCTTGCGGTACTCCAGTGCTGAGGGACAGGCTCAAGGATTGGTGTGGGCCCAGTCTCACTGTCTGTGGGCGGTCTGTCAGGAAATCCTTGATCCACATACACAGGCTGCTGCTGAGGCCCAAGTCACGGAGTTTAGTGACCAGCTGGTTAGGAATGATGGTATTAAATGCTGAGCTGTAGTCTGTGAAGAGCAGTCTTTAGATTGATTTAAGTTTAACGCACGTAGCCTACTTCAAAGTGGGCTTAGTCTGAATATGCGTTGTGAAGACGTCACACGGCGCTTATAGGCCCAAAATGTGTCGAAAAATTGCAAGCTCCTCCGAATATTTTCCAGTGCCAAAGGATGCAAAGCAGCCCCAGAGCATCACCGAGCCACCACCATGCTTAACTGTAGGCAGAGTGTTCTTTTCAGCATAAGCTTCATTCTTTTTCCTCCAGACATACCGCCTACCATAGGACTGAAAATTTCCAGTTTTGTTTCATCACTCCACGGAACAGAATCCCAAAACTTCTGTAACTTATTTATATGTTTTTGAGCAAATTGGAGCCTACTTTTCTTGTGCTTTTGGGTCAGTAGTGGTGTATTCATGGAGTTCTGGCACGGAAACCATCTGCGTTAAGTATGCACCTTACTGTGGAAGCTAAAACCTCAGTGCCTGTTGCCAACAAGTCTTGCTGCAGGTCTTTTGCAGTCACCCGAGGGTTTTTCTGAACCTACTTTCTCAGAAATCTGGTTGCAGCCGTGGGTAGCTTCCTTTATCTGCCTCGTTCAGGGAGTGTAACCACTGTTCCTTTAACTTTGAACTTGCGAACTATGCTTCCAGTGGTGTCTCTAGGAACATTTAGTGCCTTCGCTGTATTTTTGTATCTTGTTCCTTGTTTGTGAAGGGCGATGATATAGATCTCTTCTCTTATCTTTTTGGATTATTCTTTTGACTTAGCCATATTTCTAACATGCAGTCAAACGTGACACTCAACAAACCTAGGCTACGTCTACATTAATCTGGATACATTTGAAAACGGCGTTTTTGTTTATAAACGCTCTCCGTCCAAACTAGCGTTTTCAGGCATTTTCGGACGTTTCAGTGTGGATGAGAAACTTTTGAAAAACGCCTGAAAACTTTCTGAAAAAAATTCACCTTTCTGCGCATGTGTAAAACCCCACAAGATCACTGATATGATTCAGATGGAAAAATAAATAATGAAGTTATCGCACAATTCTTCTGACAGGATAATTTTATTTAGTAAAATATCTCACCATTCACTGATGTGGTCCAGGTCGCACGCAGTCACCATATCTTTGGTCTAAAACGCAACTGCTCTCATGTATTGCCACAGGACAGCAAATGTGAATAAATTCTGTCATCTTTGCAGAACTGTGATATGAAGAGTGTGCAATGTGCTAAATATTTTTAGCAACAGTGTGAAAGTGAATAGCACATAACAGGCACAATACTGGTATAAACATAAATATCTTTTGGTACAATATGCGTCACGACTAAATTTACGTCATCGTTTTTAAATACCACCGGTTTCACAGTCCACACTACGACGCAAAAACGGTGTTTTCAAATGTATCCACTTTGGAGTGCGTTTTCAAAAAAGCTTCGTTTTCATTAATAAAAACGCCGTCTCAGTGTGGACGGAAGGCCAAAATGGAGAGAAAAATATACGTTTTCAAACGAAAACGTATTAGTGTGGACATGGCCCTAGCAAACCAAACAAACCTGGTGCAACTAATGAAGCCCTTGATTAGTTGGATCAGGTGTGCCACTATTCAGGGGGTTGAATAATTTTGAGACTGCATAAGTCATTACAAGTTGAATTTTCAGTTGAATTTGGGGAAACCACTTGAAACATTTATTGTATTGAGCTATTTCAAATATTTTTGTTTGATTTGTTCATTGCAAACAGCTGAAAGTCTTTAACTTTTGCCAATAAACCTGATTTGCAATGGGGGTTAAATAATTTTGATTACAACTGTACATGATACCAGAACACTGCAGAGATCAAACAAGGATATATTGTTTTTAAAGAACATACTAAAGATTTTATTATTACTATTATTATTATTATTATTATCGTTATTATCATTAGTGATTTTTTTTAATGTTGGTATTTATTGGCCACCAACTAGAATGCCTTGTAAGTAATGGAGTTCTTTTTTTTTTTTTTTTTTTTTAAATATGAAAAAAACATTACACAAAGTTTTACTTTCCTGCATCGCATGTTGAAAAACATATTATGTTTGAACAGACCCTAATAAATAATATGAGGAATAGCTGGAATGAAAAATTATTTGTCTGTGTAAAAATACCCACATTTTGGTGGTGGTGAGTGTGAATGTCCCACTCTCAGTGCTGGGTAGTAACTGGTTACATGTTATCTGGTTTCGGTAACCAACTATAATTTGTAAGTAATCTACCCAGCAAAACCCACTCTGTTCACAAACCTCAGTATCTCTAGCTGACAGTTTGGGCTCTTCAGTCCATCAGAGAGCAGCTTCACTCCTGCATCATGCAGGTCATTGTTACTCAGGTCCAGCTCTCTCAGGACAGAGTTTGAGGATTTTAGAGCTGATGACACAATTTCACAGCACTGACCAGTGAGATTACAGCCAGCAAAACTGAAAGAGAGTAAAACAATTATTTTTTAATTATTACATTTCAAAATTCAATATGACTATTTCTTGTGAACATCCTAAATTATAATTTGTTTCAGAGAGAATAATGCTGCTCTACAGAACTATTTTCTCCATTGTAACACTCACAGGGCTTTCTTGCAGTTGATCACAGCTGGTATCAGTCTTCTTCTACCCTCATCTGATGTGTTGTATTTCTTGAGGTCCAGCTCATCCAGCACCTCCTCTGACATCTGAAGCATGTAGGCGATTGTTGAGCAGTGAGCAGGAGAGAGTTTCTTCTCTGAGTGTTTGTCTGATTTCACAAACTCCTGAATTTCTCTGGAAAGAGTCTGATCTTTCACTTCCAGCAGACAGAGGAACAGATTGATGGATCTTTCAGTGGAGAGACCATGTCCATCTTTGATCTTCTCTTTAATGTACTGTGTGGTTATCCTAATGCTCTCTGAGCTGTTCTCTATGTGTGTCAGTAGATCCTTTAAGAGTCTCTGATTGGACTCCAGTGAGATGCCCATCAGGAACCGCAGGAACAGATCCAGATGTCCATTTTCACTTTTGAGGGCTTTATCTACTGCTCTTTTTTGCAGATCATACAGAGAATCTAAACATGCTTCTGAATTTATGTTTGTGTGGTAGTAAAACACATGAAAAGCAGCAAGAAACTCTTGGACGCTCAGATGAATGAAGCTGTAGACTTTCCTCTGATGAATCACAAATTCCTCCTTAAAGATCTCAGTGCAAATCCCAGAATACACTGAGGCATGAGTGACGTCTATGCCGCTCTCAATCAGGTCCTCTTCATAGAACATCACATTGCCCTTCATCAGCTGTTTGAAAGCCACTTCAGCAAGTTTCACAATCACTTCTCTGTTGGACTGCATGAGTTTCTCTGGATCTTTCTCTTCATACTTCTGATTCTTCATGTTGATCTGAATCAGCAGGAAGTGGATGTACATTTCAGTCAGAGTTTGAGGGATTTCTGCACTCAGATCTTCTTCCAGGAGCTTCTGAAGCACAGTGGATGAGATCCAGCAGAAGACGGGTATGTGGCACATGATGTGGAGGCTTCTTGCTCTCATGATGTGTGAGATGATTCTGCTGGCTTGATGCTCATCACTGATTCTCTTGCTGAAATATTCCTCCTTCTGAGGCTCATTGAATCCCTGAATCTCTGTCAGACGGTTGATGTAATTGGAGGGGATCTGATTGGCTGCTGCTGGTCTGGAGGTGATCCAGATGAGAGCAGAGGGAAGCAGATCTCCTTTAATGAGGTTAGACATCAACACACCCACTGATGAAGTCTCAGTCACATCAGAAACTTTCTGAGCATCTGAAAACATCAGTGTCATTCTGCTTTCATCTAGACCATCAAAGATGAACACAACTTTACACTCCTCATAAATCTTCGGGTCCAGATCTTGAAGTTCAGAATGAAAGTCCAGCAGAAGTCTGTGAAGACTGTACTGATGATCTCGGATTAAGTTCAGCTCTCGAAATGGAAGCACAAACATGAAATCTACATCCTGATTGGCTTTTCCCTCGGCCCAATCCAGAATGAACTTCTGCACAGAGACAGTTTTTCCGATTCCAGCGATGCCTTTAGTAAGAACAGTCTTGATTTGGTCTTTCTCCTCACATCCTGGTTCAGGTGAGGCTTTAAAGATGTCATTGCAGTAGATTGGAGTGTCTTGTGTTTTGGTTGTTTTCTCCATCTGTAAAACCTCATGTTCTTCATTCACTCCTTCACTCTCTCCCTCTACGATGTAGAGCTGTGTGTAGATCCTGTTCAGGAGTGTTTGATTCACTTGGAGTTTGTTTCCCTCAAATAATCTCTCATACTTGTTCTTCATGCTGGTTTTGTGTTGGTCTTTGACTCTCTGTAGTTCATCATTTACTGGTTTCTGCAGGTCCCCAGTTTCCTTCTGCTGGGTTATTAGTGTGTCTTCCCTCTCCACTCTTAAGAGAAATTAAACAGAAATAAAACAGACAAAAATAATTGTGTGTGAAAAACACAGAACATTCAAACACTATGTAATTTTCATCTGTGGAACAGAAAAAGGAACTATTTAGCAAAAATCTCACTCTCAGATATTCATACCTGGCAAACACTGCCATTTTTCTCTTAATTGTAAAAAGTTTGTTAACTCCTACGTTGTTCTTTAATCTGTATAAATTATGTGAACTCTTCCTTCACTCTGAAAGTTAAATTTGTGTATAGGTTACCATATGTGATCTTAATATTTGTATACAAAATTATGCTAATGACATTTATTATCTTAATATTTGTGAAGCTATTGTTTTAAAATGGATTTAAAAAGATACTGACAACCGAAATATGTCTCTAAATATTATTCATGATTAAACATTTCATACACATCCACCATAAATATTCTAAAAATGCCAATCAATAACATTTTCATTGCATCCCTTTGTTACTGTCTTTTATGTTATGTAGTGTCTTACTTGGGGTCAGAGGTCACTGTTCCATCACTCAATACAGGTGGTTCATTCATAGAGTTGTTACTCTTCAAAGACATACAGCTGGATACTGCAGATGCTGCTGTCTGTGTCTGACCCTCTCTCTCCTCATGGAGACTCATTTTAGAGTTCCAGAATCAGTGATCTTTTCGAGGAAACACAATACATAAAAGATACAATGAATTTTAACACTGAAAAACTAAAATCTGTAAATTAAACATTACATTTTGGGTGAGCACAAGGTACAGACTCAGTGGAATCAGCCTCACTGTCTGACAGAATCTACAATATGCACAAATATTGAGAGATTTTTTATACAATTTTATTTTATCTCCTTTTTATTACAATTTATGCCACAAAAAAATCAATACAACAAATTACCAAACACTAATTAAATATTAAAATTCAACAGAAATGATTCTTAACAAAAAAGAAAAATACATCTCTTCTTCAACAATTTCACAGAGAATCACACTAGATTAAAGATGCATCTCTTCAGCCAGGCATTCATATAATATTTTTAATCTTACAGTTCAAACTACAATCCGGCCTCTAGTTCATAAATGCCAGAGGAGAACTGGCCCCCGACTGAGCCTGGGTTCTCCCAAGGTTTTTTTTTCTCCAGTAGGTCACCTGATGGAGTTTTAGGACACCATTAGGTCACTTGATGGAGTTTTTCGGTTCCTTGCCACTGTTGCCTTTGGCTTGCTCAGTTGGGGACATTTTTGGGGATATTTAATTTAATTTTATCAATCAATAAATTCCACTAGAAACAAACCTTGTTGTATTATTTTAACTGAATACTGTGAAGCTGCTTTGATACAATCTGTATTGTGAAAAGCGCTATACAAATATACTTGACTTGACTTAACCCTCTCGGGTCTGAGATGTTTTCTGGGCCCTAGAGGTGTTTTGACATGCCCTGACATTTGTGCTTATTTCTGTTACTTATAACATGTTCATGGCTAAAGTCTGATTATGGTCATAAAACCATACTGAATATTTTTTCACAAAACTTTTGAAAATTTTATCATTTAGCCAAGAAGTTTTGCTTCAAAATGTGAAAATCATTCTGCCCACTTATTCGCATAAAACAATATATTTATTTAAAATTGGTAAGACATGTTTTGTGTAAGAAAGCTGTATGCAGGGAGGGCGTGTCCCTCACGCTACTGGCCACTTCAGGGCAAGTATACGTGAAAATACCGGCTCTACACGAAGGCTATAAAATCTAGCAAACATGTTGGGTGTCGCCCAGCCTGCAGCTCTTCAAAATATCTATCAGCGAGGCGCTGGTGGAGTGCGCTCTCACCCCGAAAGGGCAAGGCACGTCTTGGGACTGATACGCCAAAACGATAGCATCTACTATTAAGTGGGCTAGCCTCTGCTTGGAGACAGCCTTTCCATTCTGCTGGCCTGTAAGAGCTGGAGCTGGAAATAATTTCAGTAGGGCCGCTATCCTGCCTTTGAATTAATTCAAGCAGTTCAACACCGACCAGACGCGCTCCTCTGTGGGGCGTGCTGTCTGGTTGACAGAGTCCAGCTCCATAACGAGATAACAGATCCTCTGCACAGGGGAGAGTTTGCTCTTGTCCCAGTTGACCCGAAGCCCCAACAGGCTGAGGTGACGGAGCTCCATGTCCCTGTGTTCGCACAACTGCTCTCGTGAGTGGGAGAGTATGAGCCAGTCGTCGAGGTAGTTGAGAATGCGAACACCACATTCTCTCAGGGGAACAATGGCTGCCTCCGTGACCTTTGTAAAGATGCGAGGCGACAGGGACAGCCCGAAGGGAAGAACTTTGTACTGATATGCCCGCCCCTCGAACGCAAAGCGTAGGAATGGTCTGTGTTGAGGGAGAATCGAGACGTGAAAGTACACGTCCTTCAGGTCGATAGCTGCAAACCAATCTCGGGGACCGATGCATTAGAAAATGCGTTTTGTGAAGGGCATCGATTCAAAACTTGCAGGTCCAAGATCAGTTGTAACCCACCACCTTTCTTGGGTATAATGAAGTACGGGCTGTAGAAACCGGCTCGATCGCATCCTTTGCCAATAGGACCTTGATCTCTGACTGCAAGACAGGAGCATCGCTGGTTCGCAAAGAAGTGATCTGAATGCCCCTGAACTTGGGGGGACGCCGGGCTAACTGATTCGCATAGCAAAGTCTGATGGTACGGATGAGCCAGAGGGAGGGTCTGGGGAGTGCTAGCCAGGCTCCCAGAGACCGCACCAGCAGGACCAATGTAAAAGTATACATATGAATGTTTAGATTATATTTTGACTATAGTGTTTATGCTGCCTCATTATCAAAAACGAAGCTTGTGCTCCCAAATATCTGTTAGGTTGTAAATGTGTAAAATGTGCTGTAGCTTAAATATGCCCGGCTGATGAAGTGCACAAATGTGTTAATGTTTGCGGTGTGCTGTCTCCGGTAATGGCCCATTGACATGCATAAACAGCACGCGCCTATACCCATTATTCCCATCAGTTATGCATATAGGCTACTGGTATTATACTTTGAAATATGTATGTAATAATAGGCTTTTAGTGGTTGGTAATGTTACATATGTTTTGTTTGTGTTATCAGCATGCTAATGGCCCATCAGTTATGCAAGTGCTGGAATAGTACTCTGTAAAATATATGATAATAATACTTTTCTTTCAACATTTTTTAATTTTTTCAAATTACTAATAAACATTAATCTCAACATTCCATTAAACATGAACATTTAAAATTATAAGAAAAATAGTCAACCTTCATTTATATAGCGCTTTTAACAATATGAATTGTTTCAAAGCAGCTTTACAGTGATAATAGGAAATTACAGTAACAGAGATTGTTTTGGCTTTACAGCAGCTCTAGAATAAAGTTATTGTCCAGCTAAAGTTAGTTTTGATTGATTGATTCACTTTCGTTGCAAAGATCATTAGTTATTAACTTAGGGGCCACTAACACAACATCGTTCTAACAGAAAACCCTCAATGCGCTCCGGCCACCCAATACAGATTGTATTGCAGCTAAAATAATACAACAAAGTTTGTTTCTAGAAGAAAACTGCATCATCGTCCACCTTAAGTAAGGCAGATCAATAATATTGTTTAATATTAAATGTACCCAAATAAGCAAGCCAAAAGCCAAGGCAACAGTGGTAAGGAACCAAAACTCCATCAGGTGACAGAATGGAGAAAAAAACCTTGGGAGAACCCAGGCTCAATCGGGGGCCAGTTCTCGCTGTGCGTTTGAAAAGCAAAACGCGCCAAACATTAGGCTTCATGTTTTTACTCCAATCTCATTTCATAACGTCAAAACGAATGGAAACATTTGAAGTAACATATGATAATCCATATATTTTTCTCTAGTGTAGTGTTACTGAAATGTTCCTTTTTAACGATTTATAGGCCGCCTGCTATAGGCTACTGTTATTATTTTATGCAGCCCAACACGTATATGGCAACAAGGCAAAACAAACCTGGTGTTTATTATATTTATTTAAATTGTACATTTTAAATCGCAATTTTAACCAGAAAAATCTAAAATGTATTCCCAAAATTCCTTGATATCAGCATGTTCACAGTTGTTTAATTTTTATTTGTTTTTACAGGGACCAGATGCCCCATTGAGGAGTCCTGCTGACTTCAACATTCACATGAGTCTCTGTACATGAACATGGTAAAGTGAAAAATCAAACACCTTGGAAATGAAAGGTATGTACTGTTTCAGGAATGGCACAAAATGTGTGACTGTTCAAGTCTCTGTCTTTAGATCAGTGTGTTCAATAATGTGCTTTTTTGTCCTTTGTTGTGTATCTTTGGATTATGTTGTGTTGTAAATAAATCCAAACAATCAAAAAGCCATTCTTTTTTAAACAGTGCTCGAAGTGGGGCGGTACTCACCGGTACGCAGTACCGGCACTTCTGCATTTTACTCTTAAGCGTACCTGCACTTTTTCTTGCGTACCGCTACTTCTTGCATGTAGCCGGTACTCTACCACTGACAGAAGAAGCGTCAGTGTCACGGCCGTTTCACATATACTCCGTTTGCAGTGCGTATGCGGTGCATATTTTTTTCCGGTCCGGCAATGCGTTCCAGGAGCGGTGCGTATACAGCAGTGCAACGATCGTTTCCGCACCGAGTCTATTTTTGCTGTGCTGCACGCGCTGAATTAAAGTGACAGCGCATGGTTCGTGGTCAAAATGGACACAGAATGACATGAAAATATAATAATCTCACTATAAATGCATTTAATTAAATAAAATGTAGTAATCTCACCATAAATGTATTTTTTGGACTTGCAGACTTGGAGGAGTTCCGTTTTCTCTCTCGCTCTCTCACACACACACATGCACACACACACACGACTTGCATTTATGTTGTTAATAAATAAAAATGCATTTTTGTTGTACCAGCAGTATCTTTTTTACCATCAAGTTTTGTTTTTCACTGTAGAAATCTCAAATGTCATGATTATTTGCCAATGCAAGAGAGTACCGGCACCTTTTCCCCCCACTTTAAGCACTGTTTTTAAATCTCTCCTAATTCTTTATGCAAGGTTCCTGTAGCGACTGGGCTATTTGAATCATTCGTTCGTTTGTCCTGAATTAACAAATTCAGACTCTCTGTGTTTTCTAAGCACATTCCTTCCCAAAACGTTCTTTGCTAAGCTTACTAAAGCTTGTAACCTCCTGACTCCCAAATGTATATCATACGTTGGTGTTCCTACAATCTTCATATGACAAGTTTCATATCTCTGTAAACCTCGCAATCTAACAGAGTCGAATTTCGATAGCAGAATGCAATAATGTACATTGTTTTACACTTTTCATATTTCTGGAGCTGAACAGCTTACTTTTATCTCCTCATGACTCATTCAAGTGGGCGTGTCTGACAAGACAAAGAAAAATCTTCCCGCCCAAGATGCTCTAAGGTGATTGGTCCGCGTACGCAGAGTAGGTGTGAACCCATCTTCTCCATAAAAGACCGACTCATGAAATCTTCAAGGAGCACTTTTACGAACCCTCTTCGTCAGCGAGAAGATCCATATGGCTCCCTTTTAGGGAGCATTCTCCGTTTTCTCTTTTCTTTTCTTTAAGTCTTTTCTTTATTTTCGTCTTCGGACTCTACCTACGTTCAGTGAAATGAACGTAGCCGGCAACCTCAACTTTAAAAGAGACTTGAACATCCCGCGGCCGCGCTCACAGAAGCAAGCCCTGCTTTCTTAAAGAAACACGCACGCTGCTCTTAGGACACACGCCTGAACACGACTCGGCGTTCTTCAGCAACAAAGAGAACCATTTTGCAAGATAAGTTATTGAACTTTTAATGTAATCTGATTTCTTGTTGTCTCTCAAGGTTACAGTGCCTGTGATTTCTCCATGCTGAGATCATCTCGGTGATCTCTCATCCTGAACTTTAGTTTCACTTTCTCCCTTTCATCCTCTCCCTCTCTCATCTGTTATCCGTTTAGTCTTGTATTTGTTTACGTGTTCTGTATATACATACATATTTACTCTGTGTGAATCGTAGTTATGTATTCATTAGTTCAATTGTATTAAAACCTATATACTTGATTGATCCTGTCTATAATTCTCACATTACGAGTCCCTGAAATGTTTGATCTAGCTACAGGCTTTACAGTTTGATTATGGTTTAGTAACCTAAATTTATAAGGACAGGAGAATAGTTTTCATGGCCAGAAAACTGATCTTTCTGGAATTATAAGAAGTGGTAACTTTTATGAGAAAGTTGGTGAGTTAATCTTATGGTCGTTTGCGGGACAAACGACTGTTCGGTAATTACATTAATTTCCCATTAAGGGTTATCTCATAATCGATCTGAAATAGGATTATTGATATATGAATGATGAATTAGAATTCGTTGTGATTGATTATTCATATATACAAATCGATCTATTTTCAACTTCATATCCATATCCATATATAATAACTTCATATTAATCATATCCATGATTAATCATTACAATTCCCTATAGATCATTTGAGCTAATATTAATATTAATGTACAACCCATTGTTGCTACATTCCTCATAATGATAGGGCATGATAGCACCTGATAGGGCCATTATGGGAGGGTCTTTGTCTTTCTCAGGTGTGAAACACGTCAATATTTATGTTATATCTGAATGAATACACAGGTGTCACAGTGTGGTGCAGGCAGAAGAAGACGAGGGAGAATCAAAAGTTCCAATGCAAACTATTACTAACAATATAATTCAAACAGGTACAGACAGGCAGAAGGTTCACACACACTTAAGGCGGGCATACACTGTGCGATGTCTGTGCGATTTCAACAAGGTACCTACTCACACTGAACGAGTAGATCGCATGCGATGTAAAGCCAAATCTCAGGATTTATGTGCTCACACTATGCGGTCCGAACGTCGAGCTGCGACTTCACTGCTCACACTATACGTGTGAAATATGCACAAATCAGCACGATAAACCCTTGTGCCGGGTTGTGCCTAGACGATATCATGAATCCAGAGATATTGTCAAAACAAGCATCAGCTATCAATATCAAGATGATTTAGCATTTCCAATTTATGTATTAAATTATTATTAGTATTATTGTATTATTATTATTATTAGTATTATTATTATTATTAGGGAAGGCCTAGGCTACTTTTATTATTAAATTGATAGGCTATTATAATTAAATTGCCACGCAATAATTTCATAGCGCATCACCGCAAAACCAATGCGCTGTGAGGATCATAAAATATTACATAGAAGCTTACACCTCCTCATTGAAAATTGTCTAAAACATTTAGGTCGATTACAATGAATTATAGGCATATAATTAATTATTAACAGTCTATATGCCTCGCTGCCTGCTGTGAGTGTGTTTGCTCTGTGCTGTAAGCTCCGTCTTAGCCTCGTATTTTCCTTGTTTTGAACCATCATCTACTACAATTTCTAGTTGTTTATACTACTTATAAATACAGCTTACCCAACATCGCTAGCTTCCGTTACTACTAGCACAGCACGCTAGTAATTCGCTAGCCTGTAAACGCGCGCCACCCGTGTGCGCTCAGCTATTTTTATTTATTTATTTTCTCTCGCGCGCTCGCGCCTTTGAGTTCATAAAAGCTCAGGTGAGTAAGAAACACTCAACAAACACGGTGAGTAATGTCTTGTCCTGTTATTATCATGCGTCGCGTCTGAATACGTTGTTGTTTTTGGAGCTCTATCGATTTGATTTATAATTCTTGATTTTTCTCGCTGCCTGCTGTGAGTGTGTCTGCTTCGGTGCTGTAAGCTCCGTCTTAGCCTCGTATTTCCTTGTTTTGAACCATCATTTACTACAATTTCTAGTTGTTTATATTACTACTAAATACAGCTTACCCAACCCTGACATCGCTAGCTTACCTTACTACCAGCACAACACGCTAGTAATTCGCTAGCCTGTAAACGCGCCACCCGTGTGCGCTCAGCTATTTTTATTTATTTATTTTCTCTCGCGCGCTCGCGCCTTTGAGTTCAGAAAAGCTCAGGTGAGTAAGAAACACTCAACAAACACGGTGAGTAATGTCTTGTCCTGTTATTATCATGCGTTGCGTCTGAATGCGTTGTTGTTTTTGGAGCTCTATCGATTTGATTTATAATTCTTGATTTTCTCTTTAAACTCGCTTACAACGAACATTTTCTACTTTTCCTCACTGAGAAGCACTAATGTTACTGCTCAAACCTCATTGTTACAACGCGGACTGTTGAGCAGACGCGTCTCAAGCCTATTAGTGATCCAACGCTGCATACTCTTAAAGGTTACGTCCGTGGATCACGGCTGAACGCGTCTTCTCCACACTCACTTATAAACAAAAATTTTTTTTTTCGCCTATCGTGCGTCTACTCTACACCCCTACCACTAAAAAACCTAAAAAAAACTCATAGTTACAACGCGGACTGTTGAGCAGACGCGTCTCAAGCCTATTAGTGATCCAACGCTGCATACTCTTAGAGGTTACGTCCATGGATCACGGCTGAACGCGTCTTCTCCACACTCACTTACAAACAAACTTATAATATAAATTAGTATTAATATTGATAGCATCACTGGTAGCTTCGTTGCTAACTCACTGTCCATCTGTTAAAATGGCGAATATATCAGATGTAAGTAGTCTACCGCTTGGTGCAGGTGAGGACACATTTGAGCTTCACGCACTGCAGTCTGAGCTGGAAGCTGTTGAGAAACAGATCCACAACCTTTTATTGAGACAGGCCGAGCTGAGAGACCGGTGTTTGGCTCTTGAAACATCACGCGCCGATGCACACAAATCAGTGTTTAACGTTACTAACCCGCTGACTCCGACCGCGTCTACTCCGTGCGTTCCTCAGCATCGGTCGAAATCAGCCATGGTCTCGTTCACTCCGGCTCCAACACGCCACCACGAAGCCTGGGTGGTTCCGCAGCGGAAGACGCGAGTCAGGTTTAGACCAAGACTTTCTCCGACCCTCCCGGTTTTCGAGTTATCGACACAAAACCGCTTCTCCCCTCTACGCGAAACAGAACGCGATGCTGTGATCATCGGCGATTCCATCGTTCGGCATGTACACGCTACGTTAGGTAAAAGTAAGGTGCAAAGTCACTGCTTTCCTGGTGCTCGTGTTTCTGAAATCGCTGCTCGCGTTCCCGAGATCCTGAACGGTGATGAGCGCGTCGGAACTGTGGTCCTGCACGCGGGAGTGAACGACATCAGGCTGCGCCAGACGGAGATTCTGAAGAAAGACTTCAGGAATCTAATCGATACGGTACGCAGCACATCGCCTGAAACAACGATCATTGTGTCAGGACCGCTTCCCACGTACCGACTAGGGCATGAAAAGTTCAGCAGATTATTTGCGCTAAATGAATGGTTAATGTCATGGTGCAATGAGCAGAAACTGCTCTTTGTAAATAATTGGAATCTGTTTTGGGAGCGTCCTAGGCTTTTCCGTGCTGATGGCTTACACCCAAGCAGATTCGGAGCGGATCTTCTGTCAGATAACATCTCCAAAATGTTAATTACCCTTTGACTAGTAACCAAAAGTCCAAATCATAGTCTCTGCTGCACCAATTCAACTGATATAAATACTAGTGTAGAACATTGCATAGAAACCGTGTCTATTCCTCGTTTAGTGAGATCAAATAATAAATCTAATGCAGGATCTAGGAAAAATCTAATTGTTATTAAAACAGAAAATGTTGCTATTAGTAAACAAAAACTATTTCTAAAGCTAGGTCTTCTAAACATTAGATCACTCACACCTAAGGCAGTTATTGTAAATGAAATAGTCACAGATAATAGCTTCGATATACTTTGCCTTACTGAAACCTGGCTTAAACCAAATGATTATTTCGGTATTAATGAGTCTACTCCTCCTGGATACTGTTATAAGCATGAGCCCCGTCTGATTGGTCGTGGCGGAGGTGTTGCAACCATTTATAAAGATATTCTAAATGTTACCCAGAAAACGGGTTATAAGTTTATTTCATTTGAAGTACTTGTACTAAATGTTACGCTCTTAGATGTTAGAAAAACATCCCTATTATCTCTAGCCTTGGCTACCGTATATAGACCGCCAGGGCCTTACGCTGATTTCCTAAAAGAGTTTGCAGATTTTCTCTCAGACCTATTAGTCAATGTCGATAAAGCACTAATTGTTGGAGATTTTAACATACACGTAGATAATCCAAATGATGCGTTAGGAGCTGCGTTTACAGATTTATTAAATTCATTTGGGGTCAAGCAAAACGTCACCGGACCAACACATCGTCTTAATCATACACTCGATTTAATTATATCACATGGAACCGATCCAACCGATATAGATATCATTCCACAAAGTGATGAAGTCACTGATCACTACATGGTAACTTGCATATTATGTACTGCTGTAATATGCGGCGTCGCGTTATCAACCAGGCAGAACAATCCTCCCATCCACCATAGATAATTTCTCAAATTGCTTATCTAATCTGTCTCAGCTGCTGCCTGAACCCAAACAAACAGATGAACTAGAAGAACTAACTAGCACTATGAGCACCATTCTCTCTAGAACATTGGATGTGGTTGCACCTATTAAATTAAAAAAGGTCAGAGAGAAAAATAAAGCACCATGGTATAACAATACTACGCATGTTTTAAAGAGAGAAACCCGTATTTTAGAGCGTAAATGGAAACAAACTAATTTAGAGGTCTTTAGAATCGCGTGGAAAGACAGTATGTCACGTTATAAAAAGGCCCTAAAAGCGGCCAGGGCTGAGCACCTCCGCAAACTAATAGAAAACAACCAAAACAATCCAAGGTTTTTATTTAACACCGTGGCTAGACTAACAAATAAACAGACGTCACCAGAACAAAATATCCCGTTACAGTTCAGTAGTAATGATTTCATGAACTTCTTCACTGAGAAAATAGAAAGCATCAGAACCACAATTGTAAACGTTCAATCTTCAATCGCGCCTTATAATTCAGCTTCAATTATCACCCCGAAAGAACAATTACAGTGCTTTACAACTATAGAACAAAAAGAGTTAAATAAACTTATCACTTCATCTAAAACAACAACATGTTTATTAGATCCTATACCAACTAAACTACTGAAAGAAGTGTTACCTGTAGTGGAAGATCCTCTCCTCAATATTATTAACTCGTCTTTATCTTTAGGTCATGTTCCAAGAACATTTAAACTGGCAGTTATAAAACCTCTCATTAAGAAACCACAATTAGATCATAATAATCTAGCAAATTATAGACCCATTTCAAATCTTCCATTTATGTCTAAAATATTAGAAAAAGTGGTGTCCGCTCAACTGGGCTCTTTCTTGCAACAAAATGAGATCTATGAAAAGTTTCAGTCTGGATTCAGACCGCATCATAGCACTGAAACTGTGCTCGTTAAAATCACAAATGATTTACTTTTAGCTTCTGACCAAGGCTGTATCTCAATACTAGTTTTACTTGATCTTAGTGCTGCGTTCGATACTATAGATCATACATTACTCTTAGATCGACTACAAAATTATACTGGTGTTCAAGGACAAGCACTAAGCTGGTTCAAATCATACCTATCTGACCGCTACCATTTTGTCTATTTAAATGGAGAAAAATCGATCATAACTCCAGTAAACTATGGAGTGCCGCAGGGATCTGTATTAGGCCCTCTGTTATTTTCAATATATATGATGCCACTTGGAAATATTATAAGGAAACATGGAATTAGTTTCCATTGTTATGCTGATGACACTCAAATATATATTTCATCACGGCCGGATGAAAACGCAAAATTTTCCAAATTGACAGAGTGTGTTAAAGATATAAAAGATTGGATGACCCGTAATTTTCTTTTATTAAATCCAGACAAGACAGAGGTAATACTTATCGGTTCAAAAAACCGCCCACAAAACCTCGCACAATACAACTTTAACATCATAGGATGTCCTGTTACTTTATCCTCTACAGTAAAAGACCTGGGTGTTATACTCGATTGCAACCTGTCTTTTGAAAATCATATTTCATATGTTACAAAAACAGCATTTTTCCACCTTAGAAACATTGCTAAGCTACGTAATATGCTATCAGTTTCTGATGCAGAAAAGTTAGTTCATGCATTCATGACCTCGAGACTAGATTACTGTAATGCTTTACTAGCTGGTTGTCCTGCATCCTCAATAAACAAGCTACAGTTAGTCCAAAATGCCGCAGCTAGAGTTCTTACTAGATCAAGAAAATATGATCATATAACACCGATTTTATCATCACTGCATTGGTTACCTATAAAGTTCCGTATTAATTACAAGGTATTGCTACTGACCTATAAAGCCCTAAACGGCTTAGCTCCAGTCTATTTAACGGATCTTCTATCAGCCTATAATCCATCGCGCTCTTTAAGATCACTAAATTCAAGGCTTTTGGTCATACCTAGGATATCCAGAACCACCAAAGGAGGGAGAGCATTCTCACATTTGGCTCCAAAACTCTGGAATAGTCTTCCTGATACTGTTCGTTGCTCAGACTCGCTCTCCCAGTTTAAAACTAGATTAAAGTCGCATCTCTTCAGCCAGGCATTCATATAATCCTACAGTTCAAACTACAATCCGGCCTCTAGCTCATAAATGCCAGAGGAGAACTGGCCCCCGACTGAGCCTGGGTTCTCCCAAGGTTTTTTTTTCTCCATTAGGTCACCTGATGGAGTTTTAGGACACCATTAGGTCACTTGATGAAGTTTTTCGGTTCCTTGCCACTGTTGCCTTTGGCTTGCTCAGTTGGGGATATTTTGGGGATATTTAATTTAATTTTATCAATCAATAAATTCCCCTTGAAACAAACTTTGTTGTATTATTTTAATTTAATACTGTGAAGCTGCTTTGATACAATCTGTATTGTGAAAAGCGCTATACAAATAAACTTGACTTGACTTGACTTGACTATATGTCTGAACACATATAATTCATCAATGAAAATTTTAAAACAGCTTTATTTCAAAAACATTGTTTAACAAATTAATAAAAGAGGCAAAGTGTACATCGCAGGTGGCTTGGAAGACGTGGGTAATGGTTAATCCATTTTGCAACACGAACTGGAGGTAAGCAACAGTAATTTGTAGCTAGTTTGAACTACAGAACTTAAAGATCTCCCTCTTTTCGCTTTCTTTTTTTTTTTTGCTGCAGATGAAACTTCTGTTTTCGCGCAGGCGCAGTGAGGGAAAAAACACTGAGTTTAGGGCAATCGGTTCGTAGCTCTGCTTCAACTGCGCGATATAGTCACGAGGAGCGACCAAAATTTCAAACATGCCAGAAATTCATGCCCACCTTTAGTAGGACGGAGATCGGACCATGAACAAGGCAAAACATAGGTCTTAAATACATGGGTAAACAGATCAGGAAAACGAGACACAGCTGACAAGACTAATGAGGTAAACAGGTGTGACAGATGAACTAATGAGGGTTACCAAGGAAAGATGAGTGGCGGGAAAACAGAACAAAGGAAGACACGTGACTTAAGAAAATACAAACAAAACACTGTCACATGACAACAGGATGATTTTCACATAGATTTGAAGCAAATATTCTAGGCTACGTGATACAATTTTCAAAAGTCTTGTGAAGAAATAATCAGTATGGGTTTCATGTGACAATTAACATCAGTATAAACATCTTTATCTCAAAACTACAAACTTTAACATACATGCTGCTTACATATTTTTGTAGCAGAGTTTGTGCTGAATACAGTGTAATCAGACTTTAGCCATGAAAATGTCACAAGTAACAGAAATAAGCACAAATGTCAGAGCATGTCAGAACACCTCCAGGGCCCAGAAAACACCTCAGACCCTAGAGGGTTAATAAACAAAACAACCACGTTGTTCATTCGCGACGCCGATAAAACATTCTCATATCCAACTACTGCACTCACCGCTAAACTACACTCCTCTATACTTGGCAGTAGTACAGATTTTCACACCACAACGTCTCGTTAGAAACTAACTTTTATAGTAAAAAGAGGTTTTATAGTAAACCAAAGCTATAGGATTAATATAACCACACCACCGGCAGTGTTAATTTTGGCAGCCATTTTTGATTTAGTCTTAATCTTCATCTTCCTCGTAGTTCGATCGCAAAGATGGATATGATTCGTATTTTGGCACACTCAATTGATGCTGATGTAATTGTTTTATCAGAAACTTGGCTAAGCAAATCTGTTCCGAATGAGGATATCAGTATTGATGGTTACAATGTATATAGGACTGATTGTCCCAGAAGGGGTGGGGGTGTTGCGGTATATATTAAAATTAGGTTTCGTGTAAATGTGCTTCTCTCTAAATCAGTGAGCAAGCAATTCGAATTTTTAGCTCTTGATCTCGAGGTCTCTAGGACTCTCCATATTACGGTAGTTGGTTGCTATAGGACACCCTCAGCTGTCAGGGATGCTCTGCCTTCTTTAACCCTCTGAGGTCGAGAAACGCGCCGACGCGTTTTGCTGGATTTTTTTCACATAGCAGCAACATAAACTTAAATTACTCCGTCATTTATGGTTATACAGAAAAAAGAAATATAAAAAAATAATCTGTGATATTTCTACTTTTGTATGTGTCCACTTACAATCAAATCAAAACATTGTGCTTTTGTAAAATAAAGAAAATAAACAGGGTGTGCGTTCTGCCTCTCCGTCGTGGTGAACTTTTTTTTCTTGAGCACGTCTATAAACTGAAACAAAACTCAGCGAATACTTCTCACACATTTATGAGCCATATACCTTTATACACATTTAAGTGTGTACTTTTAAATGATCGGATTCAAACTGAAAACAAATATTCTCTGTTTAAGTAATTTGTATAAAACCAACAGGATGTCCAGTATCTCAAACGCTTGCTAATTACTTTTTAATTCGACACGCCCACTCGCGCAAAAGAGATTCACATGCAAATCTCCACATGGAACGCGAACGCCCTCGTTACCTCAAACACAAAACACCAAAACACTTCACAAGTCTCTGCTTTTCGTCGAGTTTGGAAGACACGCTGTGAGCTTACATTGGATTTACCTCAGAAGAAGAAGAACGCGATTTGAAGACAAGAAAGATGTAAGGTAAGAAATTCTTACTTATTAGTTTATGGTATTGTTGCATAAACTTCACATTGCAGTTGAACTGTTGCTAGATATATGGTGAATATTATACTATTTAGACCCGTGTTTACTGTTAAATACTGTTTGTGGATATCTGCTCAAACATAGATATGTATAACCATAATGTTTAATATTTTGGAGCGCGATGGCGTTTGAATGTATCATATTTTGGAGCGCGATCGCGTTTGAAAGGAAAAATGCACCAAACATTAGGCTTTATGTTTTTACTATTATCTCATTTCATATCATCATAACGAATGGAAACATTTGAAGTAACATATGATAATCAATATATTTTTCTCTAGCGTAGTTGTTCTTGAAATCTTTTGGAAGATTTAATTTATTGTTATTATTATTTTATGCAGCACTGCGTAGCCTATGCCTACAAGGCACAACAAACCTGGTGTTCATTATATATTGTTGGAAACATGTGTGTGTGTGTGTGTGTATTCTGTGAATTTTAAAAAGAAATTTTAACCAGAAAAATCTAAAATCTATTCCCAAAATCGTGCAGCCCTATAGTTTCTCTTGATATCAGTATGTTCACAGTTTTTTCTTTTTTTTTTTCTTTCAGGGACCAGATGCAACTGAGTCCTGCTGACTTCAACATTCACATGAGTCTCTGTACATGAACATGGTAAAGTGAAAATCAAACACCTTGGAAATGAAAGGTATGTACAATGTTTTTAGGAATGGCACAAAGGTCTCTGTCTTTGGATCATTGTTTTCAATGTGCTCTTTTGTCATTTGTATTTTTGGATTGT
This sequence comes from Leuciscus idus, assembly GCA_021554675.1. Classification (NCBI taxonomy): domain Eukaryota; kingdom Metazoa; phylum Chordata; class Actinopteri; order Cypriniformes; family Leuciscidae; genus Leuciscus; species Leuciscus idus. The sequence goes on from CM038623.1 coordinate 4,783,653, forward strand.
GTTGTGTTGTAAATAAATCCAAACAATCTAAAAGCCATTCTTTTTTAAATCTCCTCATTCTTTGTGCAAGGTTGCTCTGAATGACAGGGCCTGATCGCTCCTAATAGGGCAGTTAGGGGAGTGTCTTTGTCTTTCTCAGGTGTTAAAACCGTACATATTCATGAGAAGATCACGCCTCTTCGCATATGGCTTTGTCACACAAAACACGTCTTAGAAATTTTAAATCAATATATTGTCTTATCTGAATGAGCAGTCAGGGTGATTTTCACATAGTTTTGGAGCAAATATTCTAGGCTATGTCATACAATTTTCAAAAGTCTTGTGAAGAAATAATCAGTATGGGTTTCATGGCCTTATTTCAGTGAGAATTTTTTTTTGTATTTTCACAAACGCATAAATGTCATTATCTCAAAACTACAAACTTTTACATACATGCTGCTGATATATTATTGTAGCAGAGTTTGTGCTGAATACAGTGTAATTAGACTTTAGCCATGAAAATGTCACAAGTAACAGAAAAAAACACAAATGTCAGAGCATGTCAGAACACCTCCAGAGCCAAGAAAACAGCTCAGACCTCAGAGGGTTAATGCAGCTTTTATCAGGACTGAATCTGAACGAAATTGTAGTCATTGGAGATATAAATTGGAACTGGTTACATCCAGTATCTGATGATTTTAAAGCTTATTGTGACTCGCTAAATCTCTTTCAGCTCGTCGATAGTCCCACTAGACATAATCTGAAATGTCCAGATAAATCATCTTTAATTGATCTTATCCTAACCAACGTTCCTTATAAATACTCAGCAGCTTCTGTTTTTGCAAACGACATTAGTGACCACTGTGTTGTTGCCACGGTCAGAAACACAAAAATTCCCAAAACCAAGCCACGCATCATTATTAAGCGTGACATGAAACATTTTACGGAACAAGGGTTTTTATATGACCTGTTTTATTCTGACTGGGATAAAATGTATCTTATTGCTGATGTCGAAAATGCTTGGACATTTTTTTTATGATGGTTTTAAAGAAATTGTTGACAAGCATGCTCCCCTCAGAAAGTATAGAGTAAAAGGCCGAAACAATCCATGGTTCACTGTAGATTTAGCCAACTCTCTTCATGAGCGTAATAAGGCCTGGGCAAAAGCCAGGAAAACAAGCCTGGATTCTGATTGGCTGCTCTTCAGGAGACTGCACAATTTATGCACTGTGTCTATTAGAAAGGCCAAAGCAGACCACTTTCTTATAGAAACTTCAAATAATTTAAATAACCCCTTAAAATTTTAGAAGACGATTAAATCCTTGGCTGGAAATAAAACTGGCATCGAGCTGCCATCATGTATTCTGAAGGACTCACGTAAATGATCCGATAAGGCTGAAATGCTTGGCTGTTTTAATGAGCATTTTATTGCCTCTGGTTCTTTATTCGATTCGATTAAACATTTCACATCAGAATCATCCTAAAGGTAATACTCATGGTCTTATTGGAGTCAGTAATTCTTTTAGTTTTAAGCCATTTTTAGTCTCAGAAGTGCATAAAGCCCTCACAATTTTAGACATTAGAAAACCAGCTGGTCCTGATAACTTGGAGCCTTATTTTCTACAGTTAGCATCTGATTTTATTGCCAGGGCTCTCAAGTTTTACCAAAAGCTTGGAGTGAGATCACATGCGGTTAGGGGAGGAGCCCTAATGGAGCCCCACCCCCATATGTCCCCGCCCCCCAATTTTACCCATTGTTCATAATTAACCAGCCCAAATTGAAATTATAACAATTGGTAAATCTGATAAATGACAGAGCAATTCATCACATCAAATATACTCTTTAATGTTATATTTCAAAATTACAAATAAGTTATACAAAAATATAACAAATTGCTCCAAACAGTTTGGAAAAACAAAGCTTTTTGCATTTTGAATGTGTCTAGTCAAAATGGTATAATTATTTATTGTGTGGTGCATGGGACATTGTGAACAAATGACATATTAGAGTATTATTAAGGTGTGTGTGTGTGTGTGTGTGTGTGTGTGTGTGTGTGTGTGTGTGTGTGTGTGTGTGTGTGTGTGTGTGTGTGTGTGTGTGTGTACACAAGTATACACATTTCAGCTTATGAAATGTGTTTTGTGTTTGAAAAATACAAATGCAATGGCAATGATTAATGTATGTTTTGACAGCATATAAAATATTACCCAGAGCACTCTGCTTTAATACATGTAGCCTTAATATAACTAGAAAGACTATTAATACAGTATAATATATAATTTAAAATAAAATAAAATAAAATAAACAAATTTAAATGTATTTTAAATAAAATGAAGAAATACATCTTCATTCCTTCCCATACCCACTAACATTCCCTTAGTTTAAAGGGTAACTAAACCCTAAACCAACTTTTTTTAGTTAATGATCTGTAATGGGGCTTTATTAGTGCTGTTCATTGATTCAAGTAGTTTTTTTTGACATTTGTGTTTAAAGTGTTTTAATTTTACAAAATATGGTGTAAAAACGTCTGAGTGCTGCCCTCTTCAGGTTGAACAGTGGCTACTGCAGTTGAATTTTCCTATTGGAAGTTGTGGTACCCTCTGACGTCAGAGGGTACCAGCTAACCACGCCCTTGCCTGCAGAGAGATACGTTACAGATGCACGCCCCCTCTCCACTGGGCTCTGCCTACTTTTCCAGCATTTTTCAAATATTGCCAGTGGGTGGAGTCAGGCTCTGACCAGGGGTTTAGTTACCCTTTAAGAAAACGTAAGCTAGCCAAACTGAGCCAAAGCTTCTGGCCTGGTTGCAGAGTAGTTGTAGAGTTTTTGACTGCATCAATAATAATGTAAACGATGGGCTATATATTAAATGTTCTAGCCTAAAAATGTTAGACGAGCTTTCTTCCAACTTACCTTCTCCATCACGACGTGTGTTCACGCGATGTTGTTGGTTACCTAGTAACGAACGTACGGTGGCCGAGAATGTTCCGTCAACTTCCGTGTGTTCGCGCATCTGTGTTGCCTTGTAATGAACGCAATCTGGCCGAGATACGTGCTGGCGGCAGGAAACTTCACTTTGTGTGCCTGCGCCTCGTATACAACGTTATATATAAAGCTCGCAGGACAACTTGGTTGGCATTGCCTTTTCAGCGTGAGAAATACACGGTGTGGCGTGTGAGCGTGTGAACTGGTTGAATTGCGTGTGTCTCACGCCCAATGCGTGAGACTTGAGAGCCCTGTATTGCACCGCCTTTGACTTTTCTTTTTAATCTTTCTCTGGATACGAACGAAATTCCACTTATATGGAAATCCGCATTTGTTCTTCCTCTGTTAAAAGGGGGAGACCCGACAGATTTAAATTATTACAGACCCATCTCGAAACTGTCTGTCCTGGCCAAGGTTATGGAAACTCTGGTGAATGAACAATTGAAAGAGTTTATAACTACCAACAATATTTTGTCTAATTTTCAATCAGGTTTTCGTAAAAAACACAGCAAACTACAGCAGCCCTAAAAGTAGTAAATTATTTCATTGGCTCTTTAGATAAAAAGAGACCTATCGAAGGCTTTTGATACTGTGGATCACGCAATATTAAAACAAAGACTTCTCAGTGTCGGGTTGTCAGAACAAACAGTCTGCTGGTTTGAAAACTATCTATCAGGTAGATCTCAGTGCGTACAGGCAGATGGTCTCACTTCTAGCCCTCTTAGTATATCCAAGGGTGTGCCCTAGTGATGTCCGGTTCGTGAACGAATCGTTCTTTTGAACCGGTTTCTTTTTAGTGAACTGGTCGAACCAGTACACTAAATCGGACTGAATCGTTCGAAACAGTTCGCGTCTTGCGTCAGCACTGATCCACAACAAGTTAGTAAAGTTACTCACTTTCGGACATGCCTGAGTCCTGACAGTCCCTTCGACTCAAAATAAACCAATATCCCGGAGTAGGCATATGTTACTCCAGTAAATCCAACAGTTCACTGAACTGAGACATGTTGTGCTGACAGAAGTGATGAGCACGAGCAGTTGATACTGAGCATGCGCGCACTACCGAACGTACAGGTACAGCGGTTCTCGGACCACCAGTACAGAACCGAGAACTGTTTCTTTCAGACACGTTCGATACGGAGAACCGATGAGCTGATGAGCTGAGTATGCGTGCAATTTTTTCAGAGGGACGAAATGCATGCAAATCTTAAGTATTTTACTGAACATCAATAAGTGTAACAAAATAAAACATGTTAGAAACATTTTTATCACATAGGCTACTGCCTTTTCACTGTATTATTTTAAAGATTGGAAACACAATGAATGGATTGTAAAACTAAACATTTATTATTATACTAAAACATTATTTTCTGGAACAGATCATTTAATTTCTCAGTAAGTTGATATACATTTTTGACGTAAACTCTTGCCAAGGTTTTAAAGGGTGCAAAGTAAATGTTTATAATGTGTTAATAAAAACATAACGTATTAAACATAGATATGCATCAAGTTTTTTGTTTTGTCGACTGAATAAGGCTATAGCCTAGTAAGGTTTCAGTAGTTCTCAGCTCACACACAGGCGGTTCTCGAGTCAAGAACTGGTTGTTGCAGCAGTTCTCGCATCACCAGTACAGAACCGAGAACTGTTTCTTTCGGACACGTTCGATACGGAGAACCGACGAGCTGGAGAGACTGCGCATGCGTGATAACAACACCGTCTCTGAACCGAACTTTCTTTTGGCCAACTGATGCTGTGTTACTGTCTATGCGCTGTGCTGATACATGAGCACGGGTGAACCAAGGACTTGAATGAGGTGCCGAATTCGGCGAAATGTAAGTTTATTTAATTACAAATAAAATAAAAATGATGAAGTTTATTCACTTTAAGACATGTAAAACATCCGCGTTTGCGCATCGCCTTAGGCCTACTACAGGGTTCATTTTCAAAACGTAAATGTAAGAAACCTATCCAAGATGATTATGACGATGAGCACTATTATTTAACTGAAGTTATGATTACAAATGCCTTTATTTGAATGTATATTTATCCGCCGGGATGATAGAATTGACGTCATTACGTGATGACGTAAAAGAACTGGTGAACCGTTTTTTTGAACCGGTTCATTGAAACGAACTGTCCGAAAGAACCGGTTCGCGGAAAAGAACCGGACTTCCCATCACTAGTGTGCCCCAGGGGTCAGTGCTGGAACCACTCCTATTTATATTATACATCAACAATCTTGATCAAAATGTCTCCAACTCAAATTTTCACTTCTATGCCGATGATACTGTGATATACTGCTCTGCATCAACTCCAAACCAAGCTCTTTGTCAGCTACAACTTGCTTTTGATACTGTACAACGTACCTTGTTCGATTTAAAACTTGTTTTGAATGACGACAAAACAAAACTTATGTTTTCCAGTGCAAAATCAAAGTCACGGAACCTTCTACCCATCACTACTTCTCAGGGCTCCGAGATTGAGTCTGTATCTCAATACAAGTATGTTGGTATCCTAATTGATGATGCACTCTCTTCAAACCTCACATTCAGCAGTTGGTAAAAAAACTGAAGCTGAAACTGGGTTTTTATTTTAGAAAAAAGTCATGTTTTTCCTTTGAGGCCAAAAGGAGGCTTGTTGCTGCCACTTTCATGTCAGTGCTGGACTATGGCGATGTTATATACATGCATGCATCCATTACAAGCTTGAAATTGTTGGATACTGTTTATCACAGAGCTCTTAGGTTTATCACAAACTTTAAAGCACTTACTCATCACTGTTCTTTATATGATCGGGTTGGTTGGACTGCATTGTCCACCCGTAGACTTAATCATTGGTACATTTTGATCTACAAAGCTATTATTGGTCTGCTTCCCCCATAGCTTCAATTTTACATCAAAAAGAAAAGTACAGGAAGATATTGTCTTCGTTCTGAGGACTTATTATTTTTATCTGTCCCTCAAGTCCGGACCGAACTGGGAAAAGGGGCGTTTAAGTATGCGGCCCCCTGTGCTTGGAATCAGCTGCAAAATGTCCTGAATCTTAAGGAGCCGGTTTCATTGGTTGATTTTAAATTACTTTTAAATGACATGGAGGCTACACAAACTGGCTGTAGATGTTATGACTGACTATTCGGACGATCCTTGCTGTTGTTTATCGCTTGTGATAATATATATGAAACTTTGATATTTTATGATCTTATAACTATTTATTACCGGCATAAATTGCTATATGTTATATGTTGATGTTATATGTTATATGTTTTTATGTCTGTAACCTTGTTAATTGTGCTGCTGCCTGTCTTGGTCAGGACGCTCTTGGAAAAGAGATTTTTAATCTCAATGAGTTTTTTTTCTGGTTAAATAAAGGTTATAATAATAATTCACGAGTTCACATCTACATATAATTAGTACAATAAGTTTATGCATATTTGGCGTGCTGTCCAGGGGGAGGCCTCCAAGCTCGGAGTTAGGCCCGAACCCAGAGTACTCCCCCCAGTTGGTAAGTGTAGATGGAACTGGAAGTGAGGAGATGGGGTGGAGGAGGGATGCTGACAAACTTTCAATGAACAGAGATAGGTCTGCTGTGAATTTATACTCTGTCATTGAGTTGATTACTGATTAATCTCCAGCTGTGCATAATTTGGTTAATTATCTGAACCTGCTCCTCCCGAACTTAGTTAATAAAACATCATTAATAATCTTCAGACGAAAATGCTTATTGGTCTTAGTCACATTTTAGTCATTTTGTCTTTCATAGTTTTAGTCTAGTTTTAGTTGACGAAAAGTCATTGCATTTTTTTGTCAACTTTTAGTCAAACTGCAGTTACCAACATTAATTTTTGTGTAGTCTTTAGACAAAAAAAATTCATTATAATTTTTCTGTCTAGGCCAATTCAATTAAGCTTATGAGAAATTGAAATTAAGGTAACAGGCTGTATTGACATTGCACTCTTTAGCAGCAGCACTTGTGCAATTCTACCCCTTTTCCTTAGTTCAGTGGTTCAGTGGTTTTTAGAGTGCCGTACCCCCTGGTACCCCCTCTCTTCCAATTAGACTGCAGTCACACCTTTTCCATTAAGGGACAATATTTGCCCCCTTTAATCTATTTTTCCAGTTATGTTTTTACCTTTATAAGTACCTTTATAAAATAAATAATGCTTTAAATTAAACAATGTTCAATAAATATGCAATGATGGTAAAAACTGAGTGATACTTTTAAATATTCAATTAAAATAGCCAGTAGGTGGCGGTAAGTCACTGTCTTTATGAGTGAGTCATGGAGTCATTCATTCATTCAGTAACGAAGCAAGTTGCTATATTTATGAACGGGTCATTGAATCTCACGATTCGTTCAAAGCCACAGATTCGTTCACGAATCACCGCTGTGTGCTGCAGTTCTGCTATGGCTTTCGTTGCAAAATAGAGCAATAAGCCTACTGACAATACTGTTTTAAATGTAGTACATCACTTAATGTCACCCTTCTGTTTGTTGAACTGTTGTATAAAATCAATGTCACATTTGAAATAGTGTGGATATTCAGGAAACATTGCATTCTTGCTTGTATAATAATATGATCAACATTAAAAACACTGCTGGATATCAGCCTGCATTTTGATCGCAGATTTAGTCGCACAGATAGCGCAAGCAGCTCATGGCAGAACACAGACGGACTGAATGACACTTTAAGTAGAAAATCTCAAATGAAGATCGCTGAACTCCAGCTTACTTGTCTGTGTTTTCAGATCACCCGCGCTTCTTCAGCAGTGTAGAGAGCGAGCGCATGGTTGCCAGATACTATTGAAAACACCGGGTAGAAAACGTATTCTTTTAACAGAAAAGCTCTGACTGGGGGGTTAAATGATTGAAATCTGGCAACCGTAAGCCTGAACGCTTGTAAAAACAGTCAATGGGCCCTATTTTAACGGTCTGAAACGCAAGTATCAAGCGCAAAACGCATGTAACTTTGTGGGCGGGTCCTGGGCGCTGTTGCTATTATACCGGCGGGATAAATGACTCTTGCGCCCGACGCAAATCTAAAATGGGTTGGTCTGAAGTAGCTTCATTATTCATAGGTGTGGTTTGGGCGTAACGTGAAATAAACCAATCAGAGCGTCATCTCACATTCCCTTTAAGAGCAGGCGCGCTTGTTCTAAAGCGGATTGCTATTATAACGGTGGATTTGCCAGGCGCACGCCAGGAGCGGTTCACAGCCGAGGAGACCGACGTTCTCGTCAGGGCAGTAAAACACAGAGAAGTGACGTTGGGGATGGAGAAACACACCCAAATTAACTTCGATTAAACAGGCGTATGATAATTTGGGTAAATGTGTAAGCTAGATGTATGCTTTAATAAGAAACTATCTATCTATCTATCTATCTATCTATCTATCTATCTATCTATCTATCGTAATAATGTATGATTTGCAAAAATGAAAACTGCTGCTTCTGTGTAGATGAGAGAATCAAAGTGCATGCGCGTTGTGCACACGCTACATTGATTATGGCCAAGCATGCGCCCTTAAAATAGCATATGAATAACATGCGCAACGCGCCACTGACTTTAAACTAGTTTTTTTCGGTCAGTGGCGGAATTGGTTTCTAAACCTGCAAAATAGCATGAGGGAACGTTTGCGCCGGAACACGCCTCCTCTTTGTGCTGAACCGCCCCAGGGAGCGCAAGTGTATTTCTTAGTTAACCGACGTGCGTCTGTGGAGGGAAAAGTCTGCTGTGCGCGGGTGCAAAATAGGAATGATACATGCGTCGCTGTACAAAGTCAATTGCGCTGGTTGCAAGATAGGGCCCAATGTGTTGTTGTCTCCTTTATTGAGACACCCCTCGCTGCAGCCTGTAGGATGAAGTAGATGGATCAGATCCAATACGTACTGAATGGAGGTGTGTTTTGGCAACGTCATAGACGCATTCGTAGTACCGATCTCTGGGTTATAATGCGCTGGTCTTAAGTGACATGTATGTTCAATTTTTTTTTTTTTTTTTTTAACAACAAAACAATACAACATACAATTTTAGAGCCAGGGGAGCAAAGAAAACACACACACACACACACACACAAAATCAAAATAAATAATAATAAATCACAAGAATACAAGACCTTTGTATCAATCAAAGATTTTGAAGACAGTACACAAATTAACAGTCTTAATAGCTTTTCCATTAGTACTAGAATGAATAGTAGAAAAGTAATTTTCAAATTCTTTAAGGAATACTGAGAAAAGGGGCTTTTTGTTAGAAAACTTACACGTATGGATGTGAAATTTGACTACTAAAATTAACAGATTAATTACAAAAGCCTCCTTAATCACACTGTTATCATACTTTGAATATCCAAAAATTAAATTTTCAAAATGCAAAACTAAATTAGAGAGTACCTTTTCCTTAAAGCTGCCGTCGGCAACATTTTTTTGATCATATTCAGTGTAATCGACACTATAATCCGACAGAACAACATAAATAAGGTGGTTTTAGAAAAAAACCCGAGCTTCTAACTCCACCTGGAGCGTGTTATTTGTTTTGCAAAAATCCAGCGCTCCCGCTTCATCAGGTCCAATCAGCGCAGGGGGGTGTGAGATCTGACTGTCAATCACAGGTCGTGCACACGCCACAGATCCCCCCCTCACTCGCGCACGTTAATATCACATGCACACGCCACGCATGAAGTTCGCCTGGAGATTGCATGAAGCGTGATGGCGGAGAGAAAATCTACTAACAAGCTTCCAATTCCTCGGTTATTGCTATCTATGGATAGATTAGCCAGGGCAGCCTACCTCCGAGTCCATGGTGTTGATAGATGCTGAAGAGACGGACGCGTTCACAGAAAATCAGGTACACACGCACAGTGACGCACTGACGAGCACGACCTCGATGGGAGGGTGCTCGCTGGTAGTGGGGAGGGGCATGAGAGTTGTAAACATTCAAAATTTTGGCTAATCGACCCAATCTGCCAGACTTGCCGACGGCAGCTTTAATAAACATAGACACTTCATACCATAACTTTTTCACATGACTACAATGCCAGAAAATGTGGGGTACTGTTCCCAAGTGCAAAGAGCAAAACGAGCAACTTACATCAATGTCTTTCTTAAACTTACTAAGGAAATGTTTGACAGGGTAGAATTTGTGCAATATCTTGAAAGAGATTTCTTTCACCTTGTTTGTAACAATAAACGTATGAGGTAATAACCAGACACTTTCCCAATCAAGGTCATTAACAAATTTAGTCCAATAAGCAATAGAGCAAGATTTGGTGACAACCTCCTTTAAAAATAGAGAACGAATAGATTTGTTATTGTTTTTTGTACTGTAAAAAACAAATTTTACTACATTTTTTGTCAGTTGGGTTATTTATGGGCATATCAACTGAAGACAACACACCTCTACAAGGAAATTATACCAGAATTGATTGCAGAAAATACAAGAGCAAATTCTTTGGGAGTCAGGGAAATTAAAGTGCAGAAGAAACTCGTCATACGTCATAAGGTATCCTTGAGAGTTAAACAAATGACAAACTAAAGCAATACCCTTTTCAAACCAGCTTTTTACAAAATACAACGGTTATTCCATATAAAAAAAACGGTGCAGAGAGAAGTTGTGCTTGTAGATCAGTTTACAAGCCAATAAAGCTTGAGCATGAAAGGCAGAAAGTTTCACTGGCGATTTGTCAATTTTATAATCACACATTAGTAAAAAAGAAAGACCCCCAAGTCGGTCAAAAATAAAATTAGGAATAAAATTCCACAAAGAAGGTTTTTTCAAACAAAATTTTAACCAATTAATTTTGAGGGTATTAGTATGCTCAATATTGTATTGAGATGATGTTCTAACCTGTGTAGTAGTAGTACTGATAAATAGTAATAAGTAATTATTGATGAATAATTATTTACATAAATGTGATGCTTAAGTTATCCTAGTTTCTCTCTACATACATGCAAAATAGTTAATTTTACAACATTTTAAATCACATGATTTTAAACCTAAATTTGATGGATTAATAGCATGTGGTCACCGCAATTTTTTTTTTTTAATGCGTGTATATAGAACATTTTAAAATTAAGCCATTTTATTTTATTCAGGTCATATAGTGGAAGCAAAAATGAGTCAAGTAATTGTCTCTGTAATTTTAATCCTAAAGCTACAATACAATGTGGTCTGTAAACAGCTTAACATACCAGTACACATTCAAGGGAAAATGCAAAAACAATAACAGCATCAAGAAAAGAAATCTTGTCAGATGTCCCAAAAAAAAAAAATTTGTCTTTAAACAGAAGAAGTTCCTTCTTTAATGGCTCATTTTTCCACAGTGATCTGTACATAAGGTTCCTCTTAATTTGCTGTTCAGTGTCTGCATGACATGTACGTACATTTAAAAAAAAAACTGATCACATCACTGATCAACTCTCTTCTAGTGCGCATGCATATATGATGCAACCAAAACACACCACCGCGCATGCGCGTAACAGCGTCCAGTGCTGCGTTCCAGTCCACTTTTAGACACGCACTTGCGAACTTCCCTAAGCACTTCCCCTTGGGGGAATCCCTGCCGCCATTTTGAAGTGCGTTCCACTTCGTGAAGTGGACGAGGGAAGTTTATATGGACAGACCCTTGTTCCCTCGATTTTGACCGAGGGAGCGAGTCTGCTTCAAATGTACACTTCAGGCACCTATATGTCCCACAATGCAGTACGATTGTGACGTCACCAGGGTTCTCAAGTCTCACACATTGTCCGTGAGACACACGCAATTCAACCAGTTCACACGCTCACACGCCACACCATGTATTTCTCACGCTGAAAAGGCAATGCCAACCAAGTTGTCCTGCAAGCTTTATAACGTTGTGTACGAGGCGCACGCACACGCACCGTACGTCCGTTACTAGGTAACCAACAACATCGCGCGAACGCGCTGGGTTTGTGCTGGTGTAATGCATTGGTCAAAAAAAGTAGTTTTTTTTTTTCTGACAGACCAGCCCATGAAACATGTAGATCAGCGGCCCATTGGTTCTTTTCTTGATTGACACTGGGCTGGCCCAATCACAACTTTAAACGAGTGAGCGAGCGTGCAGCAGTGTCAGTGTGCATCTGTCAAAATAGTCAGCGAGATGGAGAAGAAACGCAAGGAATGTGCAGAGAAATAGCGTGAAACAATAGAAACTGGCCCTTAAAGCAGACACTGTAAACTGTGTCAAAATATACAGTATGTTTTCTGCCCTTCATCAGCTCCTGTGATGATTATGATAGTGAGGAGGATCAGGAGAGAGATGAGTAATCCGCGGTAAGCATAACTACTTTCAAAACACTTAGGCCATGTCATGAGTGTAGGAACCCATAACCCAGTTACAGATTATTTCCATATCTGCATATTTGACGATTACCGCAATTCACTAGAAATTTAATGAGAGGCGTTTGTAAACCATGTTTTCCGCCAAAATAAAAGCTTGATGCAGTTTGCGTCAAAATAAAAGATCATGTGCTTATCTCTTTCAAGTATAGAAATAGGTACAAATCTAATTATGAAAGTTTCCTTTATTTTTTAGTGCATTTGTTTTTACAAAATATGGCTATTACGGTCATAGGATTAATATTATAACTATTATTATGTAGTAGGTGTAATGTAAATAGACACTGTAACTAAAAGAGGTTTAAATTTTTCTTTGTTTAATTTGCACACTGAATATAGTTTGGAGCTTTTAATTTTGAACTCTCAAAGTGCACCAGATTGATGGATTTAACATTAAAATGCACAAAATTTTCTCACGGGGGGCAATTTGTTATATTTTTGTATATTTGTAATTTGAAATATAACATTAAATAGTATATTTGATGTGATAAATTGCTCTGTCATTTATCAGATTTACCAATTGTTATAATTTCAATTTGTGCTGGTTAATTATGAACAATGGGTAAAATTGGGGGGCGGGGGCAGGCCTCCATTAGGGCTCCTCCCCTAACAGCATGTGATCTCACTCCAAGCTTTTGATAAAACTTGAGAACCCTGCGTCACCACATATCTCATCTAATCACCACCACAACAGACAACTCTATGATATATTAATAATATATATTTTTAATTTAAAACAACCCAAACACACCTATAAACATTTGGATGCTGCATTAAACAAATTCTTAAAGGGAAAATTTTTTAAAATAATAAATCAACTCCACAGCTGATTCCAAGTGATCAAGGGCTTAGAACGTTCCAATTCAGCCCATTGCAGTTTCCGCCAGTAGTGAGCACTCGCAATGACGAGTGAACGAGACGGAGGGAAGTTAGCGAGTGAAGGGCTTGACAATTTTGGACTGGAACGCAGCCCAGTAAGTGTTGGATCTGATCCAGCTCGTGCTACAGGCTGCAGCGAGGACTTTTTGCCTTTATTTGACACAAACAAGTGGTTTTGGTCAAGTTAAAAAAAAAATATATGTTTAAACACATTTCAGTCTCGTCTTTTTTCGTCAACGATATTGCATGTGTTGATATAGTCACAGTTATTGTTTAATGACGTGGGTGTCGTCTCTCATCGTCTTGTCTTAGTGAGGGAAAAAAAGGTCGTCAACGAACATTTTTCGTCAAAGTTTTCGTTAACGAAATTAACACTGACCACCAGTGACCCAAAAGCTGATTAAGTGGCTCAGTATAATTTCAAAATTATATTGAAATGTCCCTTCTAGAGAAAAAAGCTAATTTAAATGATAATAGTATAAACCATCAGTTTACAACCCAGGAAGTCTAAACAATCAGGAAATAACAGTAAATGTTGTCACGTTTTGTCTGTAGCTTGACATGAATGCATTTATAAACAAAGTAGTTCTCTTTAGGCAAAAGAAAAGAAATAAGGAACTTACGTGATGGTATTTTAGGTTGTGGATAATATTGTCTTGAAAATGTCGTCTGTCGAGGACTCCACTTCCACTTTCGGTTTGAAGAGGTGAATTAAGCCCCGCCCACAAAGACTGCTGCGTTGTTTCACACTTTAATTTGTTAAAAAAAAAATATCACGCAGTCACCTCTCAAGAAAAGTTTAGACTTATGAAAAAACAAATAAATATATGTATTTGATCGTGACGAACAGTGTGCTGTGTTCTGACTGTTTTCTTTCTTCTTCTTTTTTTACATTTTAAATAGCTAGGATGCTGTTTCTGAAATATCTTAAAGTTACCAGAATTATCTTTAAGGTCGATTTATGATTTTTATTTTTATTTTTATTTTTTTGTAACAAAATCTATCCTTAGTGGCTGACATTATCACATGGAGATCACATGGGCTAAAACTGCAAAATAAAAATAATTACAAAATACATAAAATAATAAATGTGCCACAAAACTTTATTTCTATAGTAAATAACAAATACATCTAAGAAGTCTGAAGTGTATTAGTCTTCCACTCTGCCATATTCTCTTACCTCAAAGGTAAAGTCGTCTGCAGTCTGCCATTTTGTTCTGTTCTAGTTGTTTTCTCCATCTGTTAAACCTCATGTTCTTCATTCACTCCTTCTCTCTCTCCCTCTATGATGTAGATCTGTGTGTAGATCCTGTACAGAAGGGTTTCATTCTCTTTGAGATTTATTCCCTCAAATATTATATCATACTTGTTCTTCATGCTGGTTTTGTTTTGGTCTTTGACTCTCTGTAGTGTATCATCTACTGGTTTCTGCAGGACTCCAGTCTCTTTCAGCAGGGCTGCTAGTGTGTAACAGTGAGCAGAACCAGCAGAACTGGATTCTCTCATGACTCTGTGTGTTCTAGATCTCTTGCTGCACTGAGGAGTGAGGACTGTCTTCTGTCTTCTGATGTCTGGACTGATCCCTGTATAAACTGTGACAGGTGATAGAGACCAGATCTCATGAATTCAACATCTGGACTGAACTTGGATCAGATCAACAATGGAAACACACAACTACACTGAATGTATTATCCTTAGAGTTCAGAACTTCTTTAATATTGTATTAAATATTACAGCAAACATTAAGTATGACATCACTTGCAATTTAATACATATTCATCTATGTACTGCCTTTATAATACAGGACATCAAGATATTTCATTAAGATATTAATTTCATTTTAAAATTTCAAGTAAAAAACAAACCGCACCTTTACAGTAAACAAACTGCAGGAACTACACCTGGAGGAACCAGTTTATTGCTTTTTAATTCAAATTCCACAAACCAGATCTATTACTTTTTTAATTCTAATGGGCCAACAGTGTATCCAGTGCTACATTTGAAAAAACAAAAACAAAAAACAAAATTGCACACAAAATTGAAATTGTAATATACACAAATTTATACAACATTGCTGGAAGTGCTGACTAACCACAAGAGCCTGGATTCTATAAAATATGTAAAACCCGACTAAACCCAAGAAACATTATTCCCATTATTTACAGTTTAAATTTAGTTACCTTTATAGCTGGAGCAGTAAAATCTGCACGTTCTTGTGTTTTTGAGAATTAAACCAGCTGAATGTGACTCGAACTATAATATAACTCTGATTTTACATTGTTTTGATGACTGCAGTGTTTTTATAACTTAAGGCTAAAGTGCATCTCAATAAAAATATAATACATGTTATTTTATGATTGGCCATATTTAGTATTTTAACACATCCGTGTTTTACAGTATGTTTACATGAATTAAACATATGAGCATGTCCAAACGAACATAAATAAGCAAAACAACAATTATATATTCAAATATATTTAAAGTTTAAATCCCCCGCTCCGCTCAGCTCCGCCCTCTGTACTGGTGGGCGCTCACTTTTATATTTCACGCAGAGATTGACAGGATAGGGCAAAGATGGAGCTAGCGTTCTTATACCTGGCATACCATCCCTGGTGAAAAAAAAAAAAGGCAGCGCCTGTCAGTGGAGCACAATCTACGAGACGCACTATCCTCAATCTACCCCCGTATCAAGAGCCTGTGCTCGCAAAAGCAGGCATATGTAAAATGCCTGCGACACAGTTCCATGCACAGATATTTTAGTTTCATTTAAGTTATAAGGTCAGGTTTGAACAAAGCAAATGAGCAGCTAAAGATTTTTTTTTTTAATTTGAGTTGGTTATTATTATTTAAAGAGTTAGGTATCAGTCTTTAAATGTGTTTTGTTCCAATGATTCCCACATAAAGAAATTGGTTCAAATCACTTACTGAAACAATCGTTGTCATAAATTACACTTGTCTGTTAACAATTAATTGACAGTTTGAACGCTCTTGTTCACTTTTATTTATTTTGAAGATCTGAGGTGAATTTCAGTACGGCAATAAAATAGGCTACACACAAAATTATATTCAAACTCACACAGACGCATTTAACATTAAATAAAGCACATAAACAGTACATGAGATTATCATACGTTCTGTTGTTGTTCCAGTCGCGACGTCGCAGAAAAATAGAAACCGTTTCTAAAATAGAATAATCGCGTGTCGCCGTCGCGGCTGGTTAGGACACGGTGTTAGGCCTGTCTGTTGTGATGCATTCATAATAAATTCATTCTGCTGTTTATGCTTCATTTGTTGTTTGCTCATCTAGATTTAATTTTATGTATGGGTCAAAATCACAAAAGTGCCTTTGGTGTCCTCATCAGAATCACTAAATTCTGATAATTAAACACAAAATAATTAAATTCTGAGGTTTTATGATAATAAACAAACATTTACACACACAGAAGTACAATGATAAATCTCTTGAAATGTGTTTTTCTCATTTTATACCATTTTCTTTGATTAGATGTATGTGACTTTGGCATGTCCCACACGCTGCTCAGCTAACTTCAGTGAGTGCTAAAAGTGGTTAAATGGCATTTTTTTTATATTCTTATTTTTCTCAAGTTGTTTGATAAAACTAGTCAATTTGATCATTTATATGCTATTTTCATATTAATATTAAACATATGTATGTACACATGTAGGCCTACGTTTAG
Source organism: Leuciscus idus (assembly GCA_021554675.1). NCBI lineage: Eukaryota > Metazoa > Chordata > Actinopteri > Cypriniformes > Leuciscidae > Leuciscus > Leuciscus idus. The sequence goes on from CM038623.1 coordinate 4,800,550, forward strand.
TTTAATTGGGTTGGGGTGCTGTGGGGGAAAAAATGCTACAAAGGAGTGCCATGCTTTCAAAAAAGTTTGGGAGCCACTGCTGTAGAGTGCGAAATATTTGTCGCATATGCTACGAAAAAAATCTCTCTGTGTGATGAATACATTTACCACAGTAACACGCGTGCGGTACAGTTTTGTTTGAGTGAAGTGAGAGTTTGTTGTGTGCTTGTTTGTGTGTGAGGTTATTCTACGGCTGCACGATTAACCAAAATGAAACCAAAATCACGATTTGGCTTAGTGTGATTATAAAATCGCAAGTTTTAATTATTAAGTATATAGCGCAGCATGTCTCATGGTGAAGATTGTTGTAATGTAAAAATACCATTCAAACACCTCTGATTGGCGCTTTGATGCTCTCCAGAGCGCAAACACTGGATTTTTTGCCAAATCACCAATATGCTCTTATTATGGATAAAGCTGATCCCAGGCCAGCAGTTATGAGCAGCTTTCCCCTCTAAAAGCAACCAGCAGCAGGCAGTGGTTTGAGTGTGAAATTGTCATGCTAGTCTCAAGTCTTGCCCAGCCTCACACACGCCTGCTTGATTATTTACTAGGGCTGGACCCGAATATTTGAATATTTGTTCGGTGGGTTGGTATTTGATTTTCAATTTTGGGATTAATTTTTTATTTTGTTTTCGCACATCTGGCATCCCCCTTGAAACAATTCTCATTCGCGCTTGAATATGTTTACACTGTAAAATCCGGCAAAATACAATACTCGTTACCTTGTTCTATTTAGCCTATTACAGTTTGTTTTATTCTATATAAGGGAGTTCATTTAATTTTATTTAAACTTAAACCTCCATTTTGGAGGTCTTATTATTTCCATGGGTTATTTTTGAATGGATTTTGTTGTTTTCATGAAACTGTTGGCTGACAATAAATAACTTTTAACACATTTTCAAATATTCTTTATTCGGTATTTTTTAGAGATGCACTGATCGGCAGGCCACAGATAGTTTTTTAGATTTATTTTGGCCGATCTCTATTCCGGACTTGCACACAAACTGTATAACAATAATTTCCCAAAATGTCATTTGTGTGGAAATATTACAAAGTCTGTAAACAGGACGTTAACACAGGCCAGAGATGGGACAAGCTGAAGACGGACGCAGAGAGAAGAACAGAGACGTGCCAGCAGAGCAAATACTGTACTAGGCACAACAAGCTCACTGTTCGCGATGCTCAAAATATTGGAAGAAATAAATATTAATTGACTTGGGGGTGGGGGTTTATAGCTCGTCTTCTATTTTTGTTTTGTGCAGGTGTCTTATGTAACAATTTTACAAATCTAATGTCAGACCATTCTGTTTTTGCTTTAAATCTTTTTTATTAAAAAAAAAACTGCTCATGCTACATGTTTGTAGCATCTTTGTTTGGACAGTAATTAGAATGCAGTGGTTACCTCTAATTTCAAATGTCTACAGATCTTTTTTTGTTTAAGGCCAGTTTCCCTGTTATAGAGCAAATAAACAACAAATAAATTTGCTTAAAGAAAAAAATATTTTTAACCAGTACTGAAATCAGCCAATTTGCTTGCAAAAAAACGTAACTGAAAAATTAAGAATCGGCCATGAAAAATCATGATGTGTGTATCACTAATATTTTAAATCGGTTTATCAGTGTGTCTTGTTAAATCTGACACAGAAAAAGTTCAGACTCAAAAACCTTAAATCCAGCATAGAGGGGTTCAGTGAATGTGGTGTTGAATGTGTGTATGTGTGTGAGTGTGTGTGTGTCAGAGACGCTGTAGAAGGACAGAGTGCCAGATGACCAGTCGAGATACACTCCTACTCTATTAAATTTTAAAGTATTTGGTATTTGAATTGGTATTTTATCGTTCATATTATTGTGCCACGCAACAAATCCATTTCTATTGCAGAAAAGACTCCAGGATTTGTCATTGTATCCAAATTTACAGACGGTCTCTTTCCTGCTGATCCCTTTATACGCAACTGCTATGCGTCATGTTTGCACGCGATGGTTGTCTCTTCATCCAGCTGTTGATCGTCTCCTGCAGAGCTGGCCAGATCTCACCTCATACTTCAGGTCCCTTGGGGAGACCTGTCCTTTGGCACTGAGGAGGACTTTTGAGGACGAAGAAAAAACTGCAGCTGCTGAGATTTATCTGTACTTTTTCCACAACGTGGGGTGTGTGTTTGACACACTTGTTAGAAAGCTGGAGGAAACAAATCTCTGCATCACAGATGTTTACGAGGAGGTGGGAAAATTCAAAGTGAAGATGCTTCAGCGTAAAGAAGACAGCTTTTTTGGATACCAGACCAAGCAGCTGATGGACAAACAAGTGTCAGCAGCACAGAGATCAAAGCAAAAAAAATACTTTCTGAAGTTTTATGAATCTGTCATTGCATATATTGACAAATGGTTTGATTTCTCATCAGAAAATGTAATGATGAAACTGAAACCAATTGGCCTACATGAGGAGCTTTCCTTCTCTGACCTGGAGCAGGTGGTGGTTGCCCTCAAAATGACAGAGACAGTGAGTATGGACCAACTCTATGAAGAGTTGTGTGCTAGTAAGGAAGAAATAAAGAAAGCCACACAGGATACCACAAAATCCACCAGTGAGAAGTGGGTCACAGTTTTCCAAATTCTAGGGAAAGCCAACTTGATCAACATGTTCAGGATTGTCTCATTTGTCCTCAGTGTGCCAGGCTCAAATGCCTTTGTAGAGAGGATTTTCTCTCTGATGAACATTAAATGGTCAGACTCAGAAACAGATGCAGCACAGAGCTTATCAAAAATGAACTTCAAATAACTGTGAACTGTGACCTGTCATGTAAGGACTTTTCTCTGGCTGCACAAAAGGACAAAAGACTGCTTGAATCGGTCAAGGGCAGCCAAAAATATCCATGGAAAAAGTAGACTTGGTGAGCAGAGGCATGCCCCTCTTTTCTTCTTTTGCATTTAAATGTTTTATTTTGTCAAGTTTTGTTTTCCAACTTATATATAGTTTGAGTGAATAAGAATGTGAAGCATTTATTCCCCACCACTGTTTGTGTGCACAGAGGTTGCATGTTCTGAGTCTGCTATTTGATTCCTAAGCAAAACTACAGCATACACAAGCTATGTTATTTTTAGTTTGTCACATGCAAGATTAACATGAATTTTTCTAACCTACAGTGCAGGAGTCACAAGTGTTTTGTCTTAGTCCTTTAATTTAACCATTACCTATTACCTTTACTATTTGTCTGTGTTAACGCTGCTGTAAATGAACAAACTATTATTAAACCTACTGTACGTTGCCAAGGCATGAGAGTTATGTATTCATATTTTATTAAGTTAGCTATCATTATGACAAATGGCTAAAAATCATACACTGTATTTTCGCACAAAACCAGCCCACCTTTTGTCCCTCATTTCATAGTGACAAAGTTGGCAACCCTAGATATCACAAATATGTGAATCAAGCAGATCAATTCTACACAAATGGCTTCAGAAACATGTGGTAAACAACATGGCTTGTTTACTGTCCAACCAGTAAAATAAAAAACATGTACTTGCCATGGCAGATGTTGTTTTTTCAGCCTCTTTCCTCACCGACATAAAGCTGCAGTGTGTTTCTGATCTCAGTTGTAGCTGTTCAACCTGTTACACCTTTACTCAGATTTCAAGGAGGAGTTTCATAAAACATCCAATAAAAACAGATGTTTTGAAAAAGAAGAATGCATGTTTCATCTACATTTCCCTAGTTTGTTGTAACCCTACTCACAGTATAATCAATGTGGTTCAAAGTAAAACACATGCTATTCAGAATAAGTTTGGTTAAATACAAATTGCACTTGGTTAGCAATTAAATATTGCGTAAACGAATGTGTTATTGGAAGCAACATTTAAATACAATTTAAAATTGGGTAATTAAAACAATTAAAAATGTATTGGCAGCCAGTTATAATGTCTACAGTACAGATTTTTTAGGTGCAATAACATTTGACTATTTATATTATTTATTAATACTTATTATTTGCACTTATTTATTTAGTCTTATTCAAGAATTTTTAATTTGTTATTTCTTATTATGCTATTTTTTGATGCTGCTGCTTTGGGTTTTTATTGGTTAATGTTTTATCTTGTTGTTTTGACCGGGTCCTCAGTACTTAGTTTCGTTCCTTCATGTACTCGTGTATAGAATGACAATCAAAATCAGTGAAACCTTGAATTATGGCAAAATAAAGCCCTATTGTGGTGATAAAAGACTACTTCGCACTCCGCATTGATATGTAACATTATAGCAGGTTTCATTTGGTTTACAGGTTTATTTTGCAATAATGACTAGCTGAAGTGTATCATTCTGCTTATAGACCTTACAGTCATCATGAGATGTCAATTTTTATTTTTTTTTTATTTTTTTTTATTAAATGTTGCAGTGTTTATTATAAATAATGTATCGGTGCACATCATTATTGTGTTAATAATCTTGAATCAGATTAAGTTCCTCTTGCAGCATCTCTTCTCTTCTCTGATGACGTGGGCGGGGCTATAACCTGTCACTCACATGAGATCAGCCAATAGCAAACCACAACCATCCAATCAGTTCCCCACGGACACAATCAAGCCCCGCCCACATTTTTCTGTTCCAGTCTTTCACGCGGATATACAGCACAGTAGGGAAGAAAAGACAAGTGACATTAACATATTTCTGGGTTTGGAATGTGACTATAAACTATAGCAATTTAAGTTCTATAGAAGCACCATCACAAATATGCATCATGTTTGAAAGCACTATATATTTATATATCAACATAATCAGCAACAATAAGGTTCATTTGTTACCATCAGTTAACTACATTAAGTTAACATGAACTAACAATAAACAATACTTATCCAGCATTTATTTACCATAGCTAATGTTAATCTCAGCATTTACTAATGCATTTTTTAAAGATCTATCTGTTAACATTAGTTGACCTTCATATTCACCCTATATGTGAATTACACATCCCTCTCTTGCAGGTCAAAATTACCCAAAGCATTAAAAGCTTATATCGTTTCATTCTATTAAAAAAAAAATCAATTTTTTTAGATGCAATTTTTAGGAGATTTTTTAATATTTATTATTTTATTTACATCTTAATTACTAGATTTTAACAATCATGGATTTTCAAAAATAAAAATAAGCACATTCTTTAAAAATAATTCACTTAAAGGCAGATTAAGTAATTTTCGGTTCAATATGAGTTCGCTTATTCAAAACAAAGTTATGATTTTTAATGTTTTAATGATTTTTAATCAGTTTTTTTTTAATGTCCCCCGTTACAGTTACAGTAGTGTTTCATCACTTAAATTCACATTATTTTATTTCATTCTAATGAAATACCTGCAAGTGTTGGATTACTACTCATAAAGGTAACTATTTTGATGAATAAAAATTGTGGTGTAATGCAGCGCTGTTTGACAAACTAGGGGTGTGCACGAATATTAAAATTTTCGAATATTTGATCTGTAATTATTATTCGAAAAATAAAATACTATTCGATTTTTACTACGTTGCTTTGCTGGCAGTAAATGCAGTGAATGCATGAGATATCCCAAGCACTAACTCGCAGTTAGAACTAAATGCACTGGGTGGCGCTGTGGAGCGTGTTAACAAGTGGTTTGTATTTGATCACATGTTGTCGTCTGCCCTGAGAAAGTTTGGATTTACTTGAAAATGATAAAGAAATTATCTTACTAAATGATCTTACAAAATGGAATTACTTTGAATCAAATAAATGAATGAATCTGAGTTATAATATCATCACCACTATGAGAAATCACATGAAATCCAAACAGCAGTCGAATGAGGAAAGACAGCTGTACATCACTGCATTCACGACTGCAGGAAAGCTGATCTGATGGCAAACTGGTTGAGAGATATACTTCCTTTAAGTTTCGTTGAGGGAGACAGGATTAAAGGACCCCTGAAATCAAAATTTAAGTTTTTTAGCTCTTAGTATGAATATGTTAGCCTTAATGTTATGAATAAGCTGGTGTGTTCCAAAACAATGACACAATTCACATTTAGGAGATATAAGCATTCAAAATGTACATTCTCTCACTTCCGCTAAAATGGATCAAGGATTTTTATGACGTCACCGCTTACTTCAGCTTCTCATCACATCTTCTGTCCAATCAAATGCTCTCTAGAATCTATAGTGTCCCACCCCTTCTGCTATAAACACCACCTGGCCAAAGAGACTGTGGCTGTGCGTTCGGTAGTAAACGCTTGCTCAGTGTCCGCTGCTCTTGCTCATCAGTTCACATTACAAGAATGATCTGTTATCAGAGGAAACTGTCTAAGTTGTACATATACAAAATCACACTTAGCTAATTAAACTATATAATAATTTAATGCAGAAACAATGAGCTCATTGAAGTAATGAATACTTGTTTGTTAGCAAATGATAACTTGTTTGTTTCTTATAATAAATGTTTGACATCAGTTCTTCTAACCCTAATGGATGAAGTGTGTAGCTTTTCCTGTCTTATACAATCATGTAGGAAGACACATCATGGCCATATTCCAAGATGACAATGTCAAGATTCATCAGGCTCAGATTGTGAAAGAATGGTTGTGAGGAGCATGAAGATTCATTTTCACACATGAATCGGCTCCTCTGAGTCCAGGCCTTAAATTCATTGAAAGTCTTTGGGATGTGCTGGAGGAGACTTTACAGAGCGCTGGACTCTTGCATTGTCCATACAAGAACCTGACCAAAACTGATCATGCACCTCTTGACGGAAATAAATGTTGTGATGTTATTTCCATCTAGATGTGCATCAGTTTTTGTTTGAGATCTTATATTGACAATGCAAGAGTCCAGCACTCTGTAACTGAGTGGGGTCAGTTCATTACGGAAGCTTCTAATGATCATCTGCTGGTCAAACAGTTGAAGTGCAAACATCTGATTCTTCAACATGTAGATTTTGAAACAACATATTAAGTCGACTAGATGATCATCAGAGGTCGAAGTTCAGACAAATGCTGCTAAAACACTGTTGTGACCTCTATATCTAATTATAACATTCAAATCACCTTTCTTTCTTTATTCACATAAAATTGTGTACACATAAAGTCATATTCACTGAAAAGATGCATGGGAACAAATGTGATCAAATTAATTGAATGCCTCTTACAGTTCATTAAAGGTGCTATATGTAGCTTTTCTACTAAAACGAATCCTTTTTTTATTGCCTGTGTGTGAAGGGGTTGTAATCTCACATTAAAATGATCCACTTTGCGGGTTTTGCTATTACCTCTGAAAGCAAGTATTCTTATTTTTATGTGAAGGTGCCGGGTCGGATTTACCGTGAAATCCAGTGACGTCACCTTTATGCTCGCCCCCGAGCCTCTCGCCTCTCGCCTCTCGCCTCTCGCCTCTCGCCTCGTCTAGCCTACTGACTTTGCACTCAACAGCGACGACACTGCAACTTGTGACATGGACTCATGACTTATGCAACTTATGACATGTCTGATAACACTAAGAAACGACCTGCTCCCAGCACAACACGTCACAGACTCCAACACAAACTCCACATATTGATAAAAAACAATAAAACGTTTTTTTCTGCTGAAGCTCGTATTAAAGGCCAGACGTGAATCGGATGAACTTCGGGTGAAAAAACACGGATCAACATCGGCAGGGCATTTGAATCATGGAGAAACCTTATCTACAAACCTAGAATGTACATTTCCTGAAGAAAATGTGAAATAGTGCTTGCAGTGGCAAAATTCAGCACGGTTGATATGGTTCCATACTTATCATGGTACGAGCATGGAGCATTAGTTCAACGTCAAGCTGATAAAAGTAGCCTATTATTGTAAAGTTGCAGTGGGAGTTTACTAGCCTGGGAAAACCCAGACTACTTCCGGCGAATTTTAATTCTCTCTCCAGGATAGTCTGGAGAAGAGCCCATTCAAACTCATTTCTGTGCCGCCGAAATCACGGCACCAATCAGAAACGTTTGGGGAGGGATTTACATGATGACGACAGCGCAGCGACGCTGAAGGAGATTTCATTACAAAGATGGATGCCGCCGTGGAACATCACTCGTTCGAATCATAGACAGTATATAAACGAATCAGTTATCGCGTCTGTTTTGAGCGATTTAAACTTACCGTTTTCGTTAAAACCGGAGCAAAGAACAACACTCGAAGCATACGTCATCTCCGTCATCGATCTGATTGGTTTTATGACTTTCCAATTGCGCCCAGAGGAATTTGAGCTACGTCGGTTGGTGACGCCCCTTTGGAAATGATTTGTCTACATAGCTTCGCCAGACCCTACACTCAGTTTCAACTGAGAAGGGTCTGGTTTTAACCAGGCTAGGAGTTTACCTGAGTTTCCAGCATGTTGTGGGATGCTTTCTCCGGTGTGTTGCGTGACGCGTCTCAGTCTGGCCGGTACCCACAGTGCTCGCTCATAAATTCGAGCACGCGCAAGAGCACGCGCTTGTCAACTTATTGGTTGCAATCTGTAACATCACCGCTAGAGGCCGCTGAAAACTACATACAGCTCCTTTAATTAATGAGCAAACTGAAAGTAGATATAGTTTGAACTGGGTTTTGTCAGACTGAACTGTGTGATGGATACAGGACACAAAACACTGCATATTTACAATAAAAACATTGCAGTAACGGTACATTTGGAGGAACCAGTTAATTCGCTTTTGTCTCACACACAATCCTGAGAAAACGGGAGGATCTCAGTGACTCTCAGTGACTTGTTCAAGCATTGCTCAAACCACAGCTCTTATTATGGTTTCACTGGCCTCATGTGACGCTTATACACTCTCTGACATGTGAAGCATGAAGAACTGCTGAAAATCTCTCTGATTTAACATCTTCTGTATGTCCTCTGCTGTATTTTTGTGTCATATGAAATAGTTTGTCTCCTCTCTACAGTCAAGAGATGAAAGCTGCTGGAGTTTCTTCACACAGAGTATCTCTAGAAGAGTAAAGACTGTCACACACACAGTGCCGGTCAGAGTCAGTGTGTTCGTAACCCTGAAATGATGCCCTCACTCTTTAAACCTTTATAGCAGAACAGTTTCACTGTAAACAGACAACATGCAGTGAGTTAATTTAAAAGAAGATATTTGTATGTATTACTTTTTATGCTGACAACAGGCCAACAGTATATAAGGTGCCACATTTATTAATGTGGAAATTCATAAAAGGAAACGAACTGCATGACTAAAATTGTCACATAATTAGCCAAAAATAAATGTATTTCAAGTACATTTTAGTATATTTATTTTTAACAAGGATAGCCAAAGTTATACCTGAGTTACTGTTGTATATGTAATAAATCTACTTAAAGGGGTGGTATAATGCCCTTTTCACAAGATATAAAATAAATCTCCGATGTCCCCAGAGTGTGTATGTGAAGTTTTAGCTCAACACACCCCACAGATATTTCTATATAGCATGTTAAAATTTTCACTTTTTGAGGGTGGGTAAAAACGCACCATTTTTGTGTCGGTCCTTTTAAATGCAAATGAGCTGCTGCTCCAGGCATAGGGGGGCGGAGCTTCAACAGCTTGCACTCACACACACATGCACTGAACATTTAAAAAACTTTTAGCCTTTTATTTTCAAACTGGAGTCAGAAAGATGGAGAGACTCAAGAAGAAGTGACAACATGTACACAACATTTCTGAATAGTTAGTTGATGAATTTATGTAGCTTATGTGTAGTTATCTTCTAGTCATTGATTAGCATATTCTGTCTTGATAATCTATAAATCGTGTTCCGGGGCGGGGTTTATGTAAATTTTAGGGTTGGTGATGTCACTAACCTGGGAGGAATGTCGTGTAGTCTCTACCAGCCGTTTGTTTTAGTCCTTAAAAAGCAATTTCTTTAAAAGCAAATATATTCCTTTGCTTTGAACTTTGAGCGTTGTAACTTTGCAGATGTTGTTTATGCTCAAACAGCAACATTACACACTAACTAAAGTTTAAAAAGTGAAATCATAATCAACCACCCCTTTAAAGGTGCTGTAGGACATCTGGGAAAATGCTAACTGTAGCCTGATAGCACTAAAAGTGTACGTCCCACCCTGCCTGCAAATCGCCGTCCAAAGCCACGCCTCCTGAAAGCATGAACGCGCACAGCCAAGAAGACCGGAGACAACGTTACTGCAATAGCCTACATCTCGTGTCATTCACCAGTGAGAAAATGTTACAGTACATTTAGTAACAGTACTACAATACCAAACGTAAACAAATTCTTAAAAATAGAATTAGATGCAGCAAGTTTTCGGTTTGTTTAGCTAGCAAAACTTGTCAGTGTGTAATAATATTTCTTGCATGACAGGGTTTCCACGATGAGAGTCTGCTTGGCTCCGATGAAGATAGATAGATTGTAGATATTTGTTATGTTTCTATGTCCTACGTCTTCCACAGAGGACAAATATTTATAAAAAATACATTTAGACCACTTAACAGAGTGATTGCTATCAGGATATGAGGAAACTTTCAACCAGCATAACAAAAAGAAATTCTGCAGAGAATCATCTACTGCACCTTTAAGTGATTCTTCCTTGTAAATGAAAACTAAGTGTATCTGATCAGTCTCTGTCCAGAAGGAGGCACTACATGATCATCAGAGGTTTAAGAGGAACTAGATATTCTTATTACAATCCAGCATGGAAAGTCTGGTCTGATTCGGTTCAAACAAATGATTTTGTGTGCTAAAACACTGTTGTGAACTTTACTGTATGTCTAATGTTAACATTCATATTCTCTTTAAAGATTGGAACCAAATAAGTAATATTAAAATAAAACGAACTGACAGCCACTTACAGTTCATTAATTAATGAGCAAACTGACAGTATAAATAGATTGAACTGGGTTTTGTCGGTCGAACTGTGTGATGGATACAGGACACAAAACACTGCAGATTTACAATAAAACATTGCCGTAACGGTACATTTGGAGGAACCAGTTAATTCGCTTTTGTCTCACACACAATCCTGAGAAAACAGGAGGATCTCAGTGAGTCTTGCAGTGACTCTTATGACTTATTATGGTTTCACCGGCCTGCAGTGGTGGACAGTAACGAAGTAAATGTAATTCGTTACTGTACTTAAGTAGCTTTTTTGCGTATCTGTACTTTACTGAAGTATTTAAATTTGGGAAGACTTTTACTTTAACTCCACTACATTTCAAAATCAAATATCTTACTTTTTACTCTACTACATTTTCAAAATCAGTCGTTCCTTTTTATTTATGAGTGGATAAAAACTTAACTGGTCAAACGAGCCACCAATCACAGTAGCCTACAACGTGCGCGCTTTGTTTGAACTTGCCTTGGCGGTATCTACTAAGCGCGAGCCGTTAAATATGAGAGTTGCGACCAGACAGTATGGGGCTGTTTACACCTGGCCACTTCATGCGTTTTCTCAGATCGGATAGCTATCCGATCGTGAAAAGACCAGGTGTAAATGCCCTCCGAAACGCATTCGAGACGGATTTGAATCCGATCGCTCAAACCACTTCAGGAGGAGATCTGGGCCGCATTCCAGACGAAACTGGACAAGTGTAAATGCATCTGGTTGTTGAAACCACATATGTAAATTTTACTCATCCCAAAAAATGATAAAAAAATAAACGTGTGAGAGCGTGTTATAGGCTATATAATGTTATAGCCAGATATGACGACGCTTCTGGAACACGCATCACCGCAGATGAGAAGCTGAGCATCTATTCATTAAACCAACGTGCAAACTATCGCAAATCAAAGTGAAAGTAAGTCGCAGAAGCTTAACACACAATCATCATCATTAAAAGTAAAGAAACGAAATGATCTTACCAGGGCTGTTACTGCTCTCTCTTATTGCTGTCTTTGATTTTGAAATTTTAGCTGATGATCAATAAAATGCAGCTCATATCTGTTGCTTTCTGTGACGTGCGCTCCATTAAATCTGCATATAGCGCGGGAATTGAAGATCGGATTTAAATCCGTTTCGCAAAAACACATTTATGTGACCAGGTGTAAATGGAATCGTTTTGATAAATCAGATAGCTATCCGATCTGAGAAAACGCATGAAGTGGCCAGGTGTAAACAGCCCCCTTGAGGTTGCGACACACAAGGCTTGTTCGACTTGAACCGGCGCTGCACAGATCAATCAGTTTATGACAAGACGCGAATACGCCTCATTCGCGCGTCAAGTTCGCGCGAATGGCGCGAATTGAGCGTCTGGCGCGTTAAGCGCGTTACGCGCGAATGTTTTATGTAGTGCTTTTTGTGCATTCTCGTGTTTCACCGTTGTTCTGTCTAACCCTGGCCTGTCCTGGTCACTTGGCTTCATATCAGGCTCATAATTATATGATATCATCATATATATATATCAATTACATGAATTACATATATCATACTAGTAAACATTTAGGCTACAATTTTCTCAGCTTTCGAGCTGTCATTGCAATCCATTGCTTTCCTATTGTTTACTTTGACCGCTCTCCCTCGTGTTGCGTCACTTCCGGTTCGGCAGTTTTCAAATGCGGAAGTAAAATGTTCTCACAAAAACGACTCCAGAAGCCTAAATAGCGTTTTATAAGTATATGTTTATATTTAAATCTAATTCCTACATTATTTTTCTATACATTGGCTTATTGGGTACTCTAACCTGCAACATGCCCTTTAAGATGTATAAGTTATCACAACAATTGCAATTATATTCAGAAACTATTCAATGTAATATATTATTAAACTCTCACAGGGCTTTCCGGCAGTTGATCACAGCTGGTATCAGTCTTCTTCTACCCTCATCTGATGTGTTGTATTTCTTGAGGTCCAGCTCATCCAGCACCTCCTCTGACATCTGAAGCATGTAGGCGATTGTTGAGCAGTAGGCAGGAGAGAGTTTCTCCTCTGAGTGTTTGTCTGATTTCACAAACTCCTGAATCTCTCTTGACAGAGTCTGATCTTTGACTTCCAGTAGACAGAGGAACAGACTGATGGATCTTTCAGTGGAAAGTCCATATCCATCTTTGATCTTCTCTTTAATGTACTGTGTGGTTCTCCTGATGCTCTCTGAGCTGTTCTCTGTGTGTGTCAGTAGATCCTGTAAGAGTCTCTGATTGGACTCCAGTGAGACGCCCAGCAGGAACCGCATGAACAGATCCAGCTGTCCCTTCTCAGTCTCAAGAGCTTTATCTACTGTTTCCCTAAGCAGATTGTGCACTACATCAAAAAACTGCAATGTGTCAACATTTTTCATTACATAATGGTAAAACACATAGAAAGCAGCGAGAAACTCCTGGACGCTCAGATGAATAAAGCTGTAGACTTTCCTCTGATGAATCACAGATTCCTCCTTAAAGATCTCAGTGCAAATCCCAGAATACACTGAGGCATGAGTGACGTCTATGCCGCTCTCAATCAGGTCCTCCTCATAGAACATCACATTGCGTTTCATCAGCTGTTTGAAAGCCAGTTCAGCAAGTTTCACAATCACTTCTCTGTTGGACTGCAGGAGTTTCTCTGGATCTCTCTCTTCATACTTCTGATTCCTTGTGTTGATCTGAATCAGCAGGAAGTGGATGTACATATCAGTCAGAGTTTGAGGGATTTCTGCACTCAGATCTTCTTCCAGGAGCTTCTGAAGCACAGTGGATGAGATCCAGCAGAAGACGGGTATGTGGCACATGATGTGGAGGCTTCTTGCTTTTCTGATGTGTGCGATGATTTTGGTGGCTTGATGGTCGTCACTGATTCTCTTGCTGAAATATTCCTCCTTCTGAGGCTCATTGAATCCCTGAATCTCTGTCAGACGGTTGATGTATATGTGGGGGATCTGATTGGCTGCTGCTGGTCTGGAGGTGATCCAGATGAGAGCAGAGGGAAGCAGCTCTCCTTTAATGAGGTTTGACATCAACACACCCACTGATGAAGTCTCAGTCACATCAGAAACTTTCTGAGCATCTGAAAACATCAGTGTCATTCTACTTTCATCCAAGCCATCCAAGATCAACACAACTTTACACTCCTCATAAATCTTTGAGTCCAGATCTTGAAGTTCAGGATGAAAGTCCAGCAGAAGTCTGTGAAGACTGTACTGATGATCTCGGATCAAGTTCAGCTCTCGAAATGGAAACACAAACATGAAATCTACATCCTGATTGGCTTCTCCCTCGGCCCAGTCCAGAATGAACTTCTGCACAGAAACGCTTTTTCCGATTCCAGCGATGCCTTTAGTAAGAACAGTCTTGATTTTGTCTTTCTCCTCGCATCCTGGTTCAGGAGAGGCTTTAAATATGTCATTGCAGTGGATTGGAGTGTCTTGTAAGTGTTGTGTAAGTGCTGTTTTCTCCATTTGTAAAACCTCATGTTCTTCATTCACTCCTTCTCTCTCTCCCTCTATGATGTAGAGCTGTGTGTAGATCCTATTGATGAGGGTTTCATTCTCTTGGAGTTTGGTTCCCTCAAATAATCTCTCATACTTGTTCTTCGTGTTGGTTTTAAGCAGGTCTTTGAATGTCTGCACTGGTCCATTGCTGAATCGAATGCGTTCTTCCATAGATTTGTTACTCCTTACAGATTCTGATCTGTCTCTCTTCCATCTGCTGATACTAAAAAAAATAAAAATAAAAATAAAAAAAAAAGGCCATTAGAGTACTAGTTATATTGTATAACTGGAATGCACCTATCATGATTAGTGGCTCCAGTAATCGCACGAGGCAGGAGAACCCAAACAAACACTTAATTAATCCGCAAAGGAACATACAAGAGATCACAGGAGCAAACTAACACATAACCATGAACGATACCGGACAATGAAACAAAGGAAACTGAGGGCTAAATTCACAGGGGAGTAATCAAGGTGAAACAGAACAGGTGCAGGAACTAATTAACTACCAGGGAAACTCAAAAAATTATCAGGAACAAGAACAGCGAAAACAGAACCAAAATACAAATAAAACTAAGCGGACATAGAACTAATACATAGAACGAGGCAGAGGGCCGTGCACTCTGCACCGGTCTCATATCTCTCACAGAGGAGCTTCTTAAGCATTAAAAGAGGAGCAACGACAGTGAAGGACGAGAGAGGACCAGGTCTGGACTTTTACATTATGTTAAGTTTATGTGTGTGCAGCAGTCGTCCGTGTATAGCTGCCGTCTTTACTTTCGTTTTGTGTTTGTTTATTTATATATTGAATTATATTGATTTATATATTTGTGAATGTTCTCTGGTTCCCGCCTCCTTCCCATAACAACAATCCTTGCTACATTAGTGCCGAAGCCCTGGAGGAATGAGGGACATGCTGTCGGAGAGCCCTGGCTGCTGATGGGGATTGCGGTGCCTAAGAGGTCAAACAACCAAGGAGCGGAGACCGCCGATGGCTACTCGAGGCGGTGGTGCTGGAGCGATTGAACAGCAGGTTGGATGGAGAACTCGCTACCGTGCTCCTGGGTCGAGGAGGGGTGGCTACCGTCTGAGAGGGAGTTGAGGAGTCACTCCCATTCGCCATGGGCCGGAGCCTGCTGCCGTACACCATGATGCCCTCAACCAGAGGATCGAGCCGTCCTCCAAAGGATGTCCAGTACCATTGCATGGCACCGCGAGTGAGAGTCTCTCATCTGATTTAGGACTTGTGTTTCTCTTTTTTCTGGTCTTGTTTCTCTGTCCTTCAAGTCATGAACTGGAAGTTGCAAACGACTTTTCTCCAGTGTTGTGACGTATTTCCAAGTGAAACGGAATATTGAACAGAGGGCTGGGTTTTACTTTATTGCTGCTCCTCTCCATCTCTGCTCATAGCAGACTAACGGTTTGAGGGGAATACTGGAAACTGACGTCATCAGAAAAGGAACGCCATTTCAGACCGGAAGTAACTTTTCAGATTTTCATTAAAGATTACCACGGCAAACATTTTTTTTCTGTGTATTAACTTGCATGGATTAATTGTTCACCACAAGACTAGTAATATGCGCTAACAAAGTAAATAGGGTCAATTCTGATTTCACTTCACAACTAGGATCACTTCTTCTCATTCAATCTGTCAAGTGGAGTATGTTAGTGAACTAATGTAGGGAATAGTGTCACCGCTACCAACGGATTGGTCCAGGGGCCGGGACCTTCAGATGGCAGACAGCAGACCAACGTAAGTAGTGAGCAGGACACAAGAGGCTACAGGTAAGGGTCGACAGACGGTGGGGTTTCTCTTCTCACAGGACAGCATCAGATAACTGAGTGTCACCTCTCTTTCACAGGACAACGGGGATTGGACGAAGGACCAGGACCTTCTTGTGGTGAGCAATGAACAATAGGCAGAAGGCAATGACCGTTCAGATGAAATGCAGTAGTCAGCAGTAGGTGATGGGCAGGACACAGGAGACTACAGGTGGGTAGCAGCAGACAATGGGCTTTCTCTTTTAACAGGACAGCATCAGATAACTGAGTGTCACCTTCCTTTCGCAGGACAGCAGCAGTATGCGGCAGCAGATAACAGGTTCTCTATGTTCACAGAACAGCAATGGTGAGTACAGAATCCAGCAGTTAATAACTGAGTCTTCTTACCACAGGGCAGCAATGGCAGCATGCAGCAGCAGATAACAAGTTCTCTATGTTCTCAGAACAGCAATGGTGAGTACAGAATCCAGCAGTTAACCCTCTGAGGTCTGAGCTGTTTTCTGGGCCCTGGAGGTGTTCTGACATGCTCTGACATTTCTGGTTATTTCTGTTACTTGTGACATTTTCATGGCTAATGTCTAATTACACTGTATTCAGCACAAACTCTGCTACAATAATATATCAGCAGCATGTATGTAAAAGTTTGTAGTTTTGAGATAATGACATTTATGCATGGTTTGTGAAAATACAAAAAAAAATTCTCACTGAAATAAGGCCATGAAACCCATACTGATTATTTCTTCACAAGACTTTTGAAAATTGTATGACGTAGCCTAGAATATTTGCTGCAAAACTATGTGAAAATCACCCTGACTGCTCATTCAGATAAGACAATATATTGATTTAAAAAAATATACGACGTGTTTTGTGTGAAAAAGCTTTATGCGGGAGCTCATTAATATGTAAGCTTTTCACACCTGAGAAAGACAAAGAACCTCCCCTAACAGCCCTATTAGGAGCTATCAGGCCCTGTCATTCTGAGCAACCTTGCACAATACTGTAAATGAGGAGATTTTAAAAAGAATGGCTTTTAATTGGTTTGGATTTATTTACAACACAACATAATCCAAAAATACACAACACATGCCAAAAAAGCACTTCAAAGACAGAGACCTTTGTGCCATTCCTAAAAACATTGTACATACCTTTCATTTCCAAGATTTTCACTTTACCATGTTCACGTACAGAGACTCGTGTGAATGTTGAAGTCCTCAGTTGCATCTGGGCCCTGAAAAAAAAAGTGAACATACTGATATCAAGAGAAAGGCCTGCACGATTTTGGAAATAAATATTAGATTTTTCTGGTTAAAATTGCTTTTTAAAATTCCTTTTTAAAATTCACAGAATACACACACACACACACACGTTTCCAACAATAATATAATGAACACCAGGTTTGTTGTGCCTTGTAGGCATAAGGTATATGCGCAGTGCCGGATAAAATAATAATAACAATAAATAACCTATAGCAGTATAAATCTTCCAAAAGATTTCAGTAACAACTAAGCTAGAGAAAAAGATATTGATTATCATGTTACTTCAAATGTTTCCATCCGTTATGATGATATGAAATGAGATAATAATAAAAACATGAAGCCGTTTGGTGCTTTTGGCTTTCATCCAAAATATGATACATTCAAACGCGATCGCGCTGCAAAATATGATACTTTCAAAAGCGATCCAAAATATGATAGCCTACATTCAAACGCGATCGCGCTGCAAAATATGATACATTCAAACGCGATCGCTATCCAAAATATGATACATTCAAACCCACAGCGCGCTCCAAAATATGATACATTCAAACGCGATCGCGCTCAAATATAAAACATTATGGTTACCATATACATATCTACGTTTGAGCAGATATCCACAAACACAGTAACAGTAAACACGGGTCTAAATATTATAATATTCCCCATATATCTAGCAACAGTTCAACTGCAACGTGACATTTATGCAACAATAACAAACTAATATGTAAGAATTTCTTACCTTACATCTTTCTTGTCTTCAAATCGCGTTCTTCTTCTTCTGAGGTAGCCTAAATCCAATGTAAGCTCAGGCACGTCTTTCAAACTCGACGAAAAGTGAAGTGAAGTGTTTTGTTGTTGAGGTAATGAGCGAGTTCGCGTTCCATGTGGAGATTTGCATGTGAATATCTTTTGCGCGAGTGGGCGTGGCCAAATTAACTGTAATGAGCAAGCGTTTGAGAAGCTGGACATCTTGTTGGTTTTATACAAATTACTTAAACAGAGAATATTTGTTTTCGTTTTGAATCCGATCATTTAAAAGTACACACTTAAATGTTTATAAAGGTATATGGCTAAAAAATGTGTGACAAGTATTCGCTGAGTTTTGTTTCAGTTTATAAATAAACCTAAAATTCTCGGGACAGGAGCATGTGTCCAAATTTTAATCTTAACCATTCTATTTCATCAGATACGATCTGTAAACAGGGCTTTAAGTGTAAAATACCGAACTTGTCCTTTAATCAAGACCGCTCTTCTTGCCTGCACACGCGCCGTGTCTCTTCAAACGGCCGCTTTTTTAAATCACCTGTTCCCAACACACGCTCCAATAGATGCTTGATTATCCGCCGGAACCGGCCTGTTGTCACACCGGAAATGTTTCCCCAGGGGAACTCGTTCTCTATTCGAAGTTCCCATTCGTCACCCGGTGACATCAGTGAATGAGGATATTCGACTTTAAGCGCTGTTAACCCTCTGAGGTCTGAGCTGTTTTCTGGGCTCTGGAGGTGTTCTGACATGCTCTGACATTTGTGTTTTTTTCTGTTACTAGTGACATTTTCATGGCTAAAGTCTAATTACACTGTATTCAGCACAAACTCTGCTACAATAATATATCAGCAGCATGTATGTAAAAGTTTGTACTTTTGAGATAATGACATTTATGCGTGGTTTGTGAAAATACAAAAAAAAATTCTCACTGAAATAAGGCCATGAAACCCATACTGATTATTTCTTCACAAGACTTTTGAAAATTGTATTACATAGCCTAGAATATTTGCTCCAAAACTATGTGAAAATCATCTTGACTGCTCATTCAGATAAGACAATATATTGATTTAAAATTTCTAAGACGTGTTTTGTGTGACAAAGCCATATGCGAAAAGGCGTGATCATCTCATGAATATGTAAGGTTTTAACACCTGAGAAAGACAAAGACACTCCCCTAACTGCCCTATTAGGAGCGATCAGGCCCTGTCATTCAGAGCA
Source organism: Leuciscus idus (assembly GCA_021554675.1). Lineage (NCBI taxonomy): Eukaryota > Metazoa > Chordata > Actinopteri > Cypriniformes > Leuciscidae > Leuciscus > Leuciscus idus. Next base: position 4,819,965 of record CM038623.1, read on the forward strand.
ACCTTGCACAAAGAATGAGGAGATTTAAAAAAGAATGGCTTTTAGATTGTTTGGATTTATTTACAACACAACACAATCCAAAAATACAAATGACAAAAGAGCACATTGAAAACAATGATCCAAAGACAGAGACCTTTGTGCCATTCCTAAAAACATTGTACATACCTTTAATTTCCAAGGTGTTTGATTTTCACTTTACCATGTTCATGTCATGGGCGTAGGTTTAGGGGGGGACGCTAGGTACTAGTCCCAATCAATATTTTGAGATGACAAATTTGTCCCCATCAATATTTAGCAAGCTCCTTTGAACTGCTATTTGGATCTTTGCGCTGCTATTTGGATCGATTCCAACGGCCAAAACAACGACAGTACAAGAAACGCCTAAAGGGGGAGGGGGAGGGGGATGTCCCCACAAAAGCTGAGGCCAAACCTACGCCCTTGGTTCATGTACAGAGACTCATGTGAATGTTGAAGTCAGCAGGACTCAGTTGCATCTGGTCCCTGAAAGAAAAAAAAAAAGAAAAAACTGTGAACATACTGATATCAAGAGAAACTATAGGGCTGCACGATTTTGGGAATAGATTTTAGATTTTTCTGGTTAAAATTTCTTTTTAAAATTCACAGAATACACACACACACACACATGTTTCCAACAATATATAATGAACACCAGGTTTGTTGTGCCTTGTAGGCATAGGCTACGCAGTGCTGCATAAAATAATAATAACAATAAATTAAATCTTCCAAAAGATTTCAAGAACAACTACGCTAGAGAAAAATATATTGATTATCATATGTTACTTCAAATGTTTCCATTCGTTATGATGATATGAAATGAGATAATAGTAAAAACATAAAGCCTAATGTTTGGTGCATTTTTCCTTTCAAACGCAATTGCGCTCCAAAATATGATACCTGTACATTCAAACGCACAGCGCGCTCCAAAATATGATACATTCAAACCCACAGCGCGCTCCAAAATATGATACATTCAAATGCCATCGCGCTCCAAAATATTAAACATTATGGTTATACATATCTATGTTTGAGCAGATATCCACAAACAGTATTTAACAGTAAACACGGGTCTAAATAGTATAATATTCACCATATACAGTATCTAGCAACAGTTCAACTGCAATGTGAAGTTTATGCAACAATACCATAAACTAATAAGTAAGAATTTCTTACCTTACATCTTTCTTGTCTTCAAATCGCGTTCTTCTTCTTCTGAGGTAAATCCATGTAAGCTCACAGCGTGTCTTCCAAACTCGACGAAAAGCAGAGACTTGTGAAGTGTTTTGGTGTTTTGTGTTTGAGGTAACGAGGGCGTTCGCGTTCCATGTGGAGATTTGCATGTGAATCTCTTTTACGCGAGTGGGCGTGTCGAATTAAAAAGTAATTAGCAAGCGTTTGAGATACTGGACATCCTGTTGGTTTTATACAAATTACTTAAACAGAGAATATTTGTTTTCAGTTTGAATCTGATCATTTAAAAGTACACACTTAAATGTGTATAAAGGTATATGGCTCATAAATGTGTGAGAAGGATTCGCTGAGTTTTGTTTCAGTTTATAGACGTGCTCAAGAAAAAAAAGTTCACCGCGACGGAGAGGCAGAACGCACACCCTGTTTATTTTCTTTATTTTACAAAAGCACAATGTTTTGATTTGATTGTAAGTGGACACATACAAAAGTAGAAATATCACAGATTATTTTTTTATATTTCTTTTTTCTGTATAACCATAAATGACGGAGTAATTTAAGTTTATGTTGCTGCTATGTGAAAAAAATCCAGCAAAACGCGTCGGCGCGTTTCTCGACCTCAGAGGGTTAATTCACAGTATATATTGCTGTAGGCTATTTTCTCGAAACTGACGAATATAACCCAGAATGCAGTTTTCTATGGTATATTACTATTTGAATGAAAAATGGTATGTTTTTTTTGTAATGTTTTTTTTTTTTTTTTTGCTCTATACTCTGCGCTTCCGCATTCATCAATGTGTCATGCGTCAGGTCAGTGGTCACTCTTTTGCCGTAAATCGATGAGTACAGCCGTCTGTCGAAAGCTAGTTATTTTAGTTTATAACATTTTAAATATGGATATTTTTCTTACACCAACACATTGCTTCCTTTAGGAGGCCTTTATTAACCCCCTGGAGCCATATGGATTACTTCGATGATGGATGGATGCAGTTTTTTGGGCTCCAAAATATCACCATTCACTGCCATTATAAAGCTTGGAAGAGCCAGGATATATATATTGATATTTTTCTTACACAAACACATCGCTTCCTTTAGGAGGCCTTTATGAACCCCCTGGAGCCGTATGGATTACTTCGATGATGGATGGATGCAGTTTTTTGGGCTCCAAAATATCACCATTCACTGCCATTATAAAGCTTGGAAGAGCCAGGATATATATATTGATATTTTTCTTACACAAACACATCGCTTCCTTTAGGAGGCCTTTATTAACCCCCTGGAGCCGTATGGATTACTTCGATGATGGATGGATGCAGTTTTTTGGGCTCCAAAATATCACCATTCACTGCCATTATAAAGCTTGGAAGAGCCAGGATATATATATTTTTTTAAATATAACTCTTACTGTATTCGTCTGAAAGAAGAAAGTCATATACACCTAGGATGGCTTAAGGATAAGTAAATCATGGGGTAATTTTCAATTTTGGGTTAACTATACCTTTAAGTGATAAAATGGTTGAATGAATGGCAGCAAACAAATTATTATAATAATTAAAGTAAAATAACCTTATTTAAATAAAAACGGGTACATGTAACAGGTAATTCCTGAATTATTAAGTTCAAACTGTTTCACTGTAAAAAAAAAAAAAAATATATATATATATATATATATATATATATATATTTAGCAGTTTTAGTATCTTTATCTGTAAATTATAGAAAGTTACAAAAGCATTTCTATTTTGCATAAACATTTTCCCTGAGAGTAAGTAAATCACAAGTATTAACAGAGATTCACTTGCTGCCAGGGCAAGTGTTTATGCAAAATAGAAATTATTGTGTACTTCACAGATACAAGCGCATCAAACAGGCGGAGCACAACAGATAGAAAGTGTTTTTTTTGTCAGTGTTTTTCAAATTGTTGGATATTAAATACAGATTTAAAATTCTTAATGTACAGAAATAGAAATTGTATTTTTTTGAGAACAGTAACTGTAAATTGACAATTGTAATTGGAGAATGTTCAGGTGAATAACATTTTTAATTTAGAGATTTTAACTTCTGCTTTAAAATAGTAAGCAATCAGTTTTTGATGTGGAATGTACTGTTTATATTTTATAACTATTTTTGCACATAATGTATAGCATAGCCTACTGTATACAGATGCATTCCCTATATTTGTTTTCATAGCCTAATAGCACTATGATTTATAGTATTTATACCAATAACAGTACCATTACAGTGAAAAATTAAAGGTAGGGTAGGTAGGATTTTTCGAAAAAACTTTTTCAAATTTGTTTAAACTGTCTTTATATACCAATACATAATTAAAATGTAAGCCCTCTGAAAAAAGAGAGTATAAAAATCGAGTGACTGTAGACCTTTTAATCTGCAATAAACACAACTCATTATTTCCATCCTAGGACGAAACAATTGATTGGTTTGGGCGACTGTCACTCTCTCTCGCAACCATGGCTACCACCCCTATTGCTACAAGATCTGCCCATATGCACGCACCGTTTGATTTGAGGAGTGCAAGAGAGGAGCAGAACCTACGAAGGGTAAAATTATGGCAGAGAAAGAGCATTCAAAATTCAAAGCACCTGCATGCAGTCAGCGAAGGCAAACAAGGCAAAAAAAGAATCTTGAACGACCTCCTCTGCTTCGCCCTCGACCCCGGACCTGTCCTCGAACCGACGATGCGGTACTTGTCTCCGGAGTGTAGTCCTCATCAGAGTCAACAATGTTTTCATCATGGAAACTCTTACATGCCAAACACCGTATATGTTATGAATCTTACACGAAATTCACCTTCATCACAGTGTAACTGATGGTAATGGGGAAACGTGTATCAATGCAACCTGTTTTTAGCTTTGCCTTATAAATATAGCTTGTTACCGAATCAAACAAAATATATTTTAAACTTTACCAGTATAGATATGCTAGCTTGATAGTGAGTACTAAAAGCCATCTTATTTGTTTATATTTATAGTGATAAAGTTAGGTATTTTATTACATGTGATTCTGACATGATGTCACTGCATGCACTGCGCTCCTTCCTCTCCACTCGTCTCAGGTAAATAAATAAGTAAATAAATGCGTCTTCCAGCTGAGCCTGAGCGTTTGGCGTCGCGCGTTCATGTGTTTTGGGGGCGTGGCTTTGGAAGGAGCTCAGAAGGGAGGGGGTGGAGTGAATGGAAATAATGAGCTGTGTTTACAACAGTCGTGAGAGGTCTACAGACACTCGATTTTTATACTCTCTTTTTCAGAGTACTTACATTTTAATTATGTATTGGTATATAAAGACAGTTTAAACAAATTTGAAATGTTTTTGTTTTTTTTGAAAAATCCTACCTACCCTACCTTTAACTTGTCAGCAACAAATAGTTATACTTTCCACCTCTGCCTACATAGGCCTACTGTAGATGAATGATGTACTGTAGGCATATAATAACCTGCACATTTAAAGAGTTATATGACATTGATGGTTGAGTATTTCATGTTCAGAAGTCTCCATCTCTGGTAATGACTGAACAGAATATTTTCTATTAATTCCCACAATGCATAATGGCATATATTGGTTTCACTAGATACAACTGAGGCTCTTCCATAGACTTGATATTTATACAGAATGAGAATTTAAGTTAGAAAATGTATTCCCTTTGTGTATACATTGTAATGAATGTATACACATTAACTAATATATTAGCAGCTAAAATAGGCTACTTTAACAGTTTATACGCACATAGGATCAGAGGTCACTGGTTTACCACTGAGGTCAAAAGGATTATCCATGGATGCGTAACTCTTCATAGACACACAGCTGGGTTCAGGAGATCTCCGGGACTGAGAACATCCCTCCTCTGTTTTATCACTGAGGTCAAGAGGATAACTCATGGATCTGTCACTCTTCATAGACACACAGCTGGGTTCAGGAGATCTCCGGGACTGAGAACATCCATCCTCTGTTTTCTCATTGAGACTCATTTTAGAAGCAGTGTCACTCTTCTTTCTATCCAGAAAAATATTAGTCCTGCCAATACATATACTTTATAAATTAGGAATATTCACATCATTTATCCATGCAAAGACACAAGACACAGCAGAAAAGCCATTTGCTTTAAACGTGTACTTACCATAAAAATATCCTGCTGGTTTATGCTGCTTTTCAGCCTCTTTCCTGTGAAGCTCTTGTATGTTTCTGCTTTCAGTTTTAGCTGTTCTACTTGTTACACCCGCTTTACTCAGAGGTCAAGGAGGAGTTTCATGAAGTAGTTCTAGGAAAAAGCAGAACAGTGTCCAATAAAATCTGATGTTTTGAAAAAGGAGAAATACTGGTAACCTTCACATGTACCATGTTTGTTTGTTTTAACCCTTCTCACAGCAGCAATGTGGTTTAAAGCAAAACACAAGCTATTCAGAATAAGTTTGGTTAAAGACATACAAATTACACTTATTTAATGTGTTACTGTAAGCACCATTTAAATCACAAATATGAAAAGGATAATGTACAGTTAGCCGGTTATTATTGCAAAATAAAGCCCTTATGGGTGATACAAGACCCATTCGCTCTGAACACCTGTATATACTGTATATACCAACCTCAATTCACAAACATTGCCGCACTTAGTGGAAAAAGCAGTAAGCTATAGTTAATAAGTAAAAAAATGCATCCCTGATTAATTGACTTAAATTATCTCCTAAAGAAACGTATTTGTATTTGTCACGGGTCGCAGGTCTGTGTGTTCATCTCGTTTGTCTTTTTGTGTTTTCTGCTGGGAAACGCTTTTCATCTTATGAGCTTATCACCTCAGCGCACCTGAAGCTCGTCAGGACTGCCTTTAAATGTGGTGTGTTTGCTCTTGTCTTTTGTCAGATCATTTTGGTGCTCATGTGTGGTGTTTCTCTCCATCCAGTTTTTGTTTCCAGTTCTCTCTGCTGTTTGTTTCACTCCCTGCTCGTGTCTGGAGTATCACTGCATCACGTCACTGGATTTCTCATTGGACTAACTAACAGACGACGCTCAGCTCGTTGCAGTCCCTCGCTGCCAAGGCCTGACATTCACCATCTTCTACCCATGATTCTGACCATCATGCTTGACTATTCTCTGCATTTGCAACTCGATCCCGAGTTAGTTCATGAACATATTCTGTTAAATCAAATTTTATCTGCATCTGGTAAAATGCAATGCATTCTATACATGCTCAATTCTGCATTTAGCCTCAGTGGAGACATCAACTTCCAGGCTGTAGTAATTGTGGGAAAATTGAGCACAAATTGAAATCTTAATATCGCTATTACTCATTCTGGAACTCATTAGAAAATTATTATAATAAAATATATTATAATATAATGTGGTGAATGTATTAAGGTAAGATGGCATTCCAGGAAGCAGTTTATGGCAGGGTCCCTCTCCAACTGCTGGTGTGGAAGAAGATGTGCCACACTGTGATTGGATCCTTGGTGAATGAACATAAACAAATGTGTGGCAACATCAGATAAACCTCTTATAGGGCAGGAGTGAGGACCTTCTGCACCCACCACCACCAAGGAGAGTTCTTCTCATTAAACTTTAGGCAAGAACTGACATCAAAATTCCTTCAGGAATGCAGAAGCAAAAAGAGAGGCCACAGAGATACACCTAAATCCTTAAATTAATATAAACTGCAAAACATCCACGTCATCTTCATGCAAAGCACAGTTTATGTTAATGTTTATGGGGTTAGGGGTTAGCTATGGGTTTAGGTATGTTACCCACATCACCAGTGTAAGACTTCTACTGCCGGACTGATCACCGACTGTGTGGAACATAAATATAAACTTACCAAACCTGTTTCTGGACACCTTGGCATTAGTTTATTCCTGCAGCAAATGTTTTTCTAACTCGCTTAGATAACAGTACATGTGGTCAGCTTTTTATATATAATCAGTATATTATTTGTTTAACAGCGTTTTGCCACAGCTATTAGGTGGTTTCCTAAACATTCCCATACAATTCTCTTCCATTACTACATTCAGTTCAACAGCATTGTATTTATCAGTTCTGTGTTCACATCATTTATTTGTTACATATTTTAATTCAGGCGTTTCCCTTTTTGTTTATTAGTTAATAATCATTTAGCAGTGCATATTCATTATTAGCATTATTAATCATTATGGTATTTACTCTTGCATATCAACTGTTAATACATTTCATTAATTTGATTAAACCTGTGTCTTCATTCGCATAACCACAGAAATGTTCATGTTGTTTCCCCATTCCACATTTGTTTTGTGCGGTAGATGTACTGAACTGAAACAATCAGTGAAAGGCTCGCTTTATGAACGCAATTATAGGTTTTTCTTTTTTTTTCTTTTTCTTTTTTTCTGTATGTTGGGTACAATGAGATGATATTATTCTACTCCAACCATCGAACATTAAAAGGACATTTAAAAGTGTAATAGCATCAACAAGGTACTTTCAACAAGAGACCATAAATAACCCAAAAGCGAGATTCTTTCCACAGCAATAACAGACGGGTTAAATATCACTGTAGTAATATCTGTATTATGTAACATAATCAAAAATGTTCATTAACTTCAGCATTGCGTGATACTATTTCAAAGTGATTTCCGTCATTTTGACAGATAATAAATTGTATTTACCGGTAAAAACAAACCTGGAAAGAAGAGATGTTAGGATTGAGGAGAAAAATGAGAAATTCTTCGTGCATTCCAGTGAATTATTAATGGGATATATCGTAAACTAAATCGGGAGAACAGACTACAAATATGCAGTATATGTTGTCCTTTTTTCATACTTTTACAGCGAAATGCAAAGGGAAAAAATAAAATTATCACGAGGAAACGAATGCAGCGACTGAAACAAGCTCTTGCCATAGATATTCTTGTTATAATGTCACGTTAAAATACCAAGTGTTACGTTTTTCTCATGATGTCTGAAAATAAATCATAAAAGAAAATTGACAGCTCATCCAGTCAAACGGATCAGCTTTATTTGTAAGGCAATCTTATGATTTGAAATTATTCGTTTCAGTCTTTTTGAATGGAAGTTCCCCAAAATGGAAGTGCCACCAATAATTCAAAATGCAGTGAGCTCGTCAGTAATAAGGTGGATAGCAAAAAATAGTCGCCATTTTGGCTTAATGCGGTTAACATGTTAACGTACATGTAATGACAAAATAAATGAATCCAGTCATTATAGTCCGTAATGTAAGGTTTGGGTTCTGTTCAGTGTAAATTAATCACCATTGGATGCAAATTATGTCCTCCTCTCACAAGATTGTAGTTCTCAAAAGTCACACTCCAGATGACCACATTTGTGTTCGTTACTAAATGAAATATAAATATAAATTATATTATATAAACTATGTGTGGACACGTTGAAAATGTCTTACATCCTGCAAACATTTGTACAGGGACTTTAAATCAGTGTCAAGGGCACAAGACAAACAAAGTACACAGCTAAGCTATATGCTATATGTGCACAGTAGGAGTTATTGTTAGGTTATATTGAGGTCTAGATGAGTAATCAAACTCTATTTACAATGTGCAAAGTACAGTTGTTTCAGTGTTTCTAGGTTTGTTTGTTTTTGGTAGGGCAAATATAGGCACAATATGGGCTTATACATACCCAAATATATACTGTATATAGCCAATATATAAATATAGTTTGTCTATATAGCCCATATATACCTCAAATCCATATTGTGCGTACAACAAATTGTGGCACCAACTGACAACATGTGCTGAACATCAGTTTTTGTTTTTATTCCTATCTTTATGGCCTGTGGTCCAACTACAGTGTCTGACTCAGTATATGCTCTTATGATTTGTTGCTGAGTTCATAATTGTGTGAAACAAAGAAAGCTGATGTGTCTGATGCAATTAATAATGTTCAACTTATTTTGTCCTGCAAAGGTGACCGATTTTGCTGTTACACTGTGAGGTATCAAATCTTTCAGCAAAAATGATTTGACTACATAACATAATTATTTTTGGCAACTTAAACAGGAAACACATTTCTCTGAAGCACCTCAGAGACCCATGAGCAAAGATGGCAGCGAGCAGGACACGTTCCAGTCAAGCAACTATTGAGATGAATGGCAATGGTGACAATAATGAACACCAGGTGTTATAGACCTCATCAATAATCTATAATGCATATTAAAAGAAACAAAGTTCAAACAGTTTTTGGAGTCTAACTTTAAACTTTAATTTTCATAATAAATAGATCAGCTCTTGTTATCTCTTACTTACACAAATCTATTTGTTTATCTGACCGTCTCTGTCCAGAAGGAGGCGCTACATGATCATTAGAGGTCGATGAGGAACTAGATATTCAAATTACAATCCAGCATGAACCCTCCAGTCTGATACAGTTCAAACTAATGCTTTTGTGAGCTAAAACACTTTTGTGACCTCTACTGTATGTCTAATGTTAACATTCATATCGTCTTCCTTTGTTTATTCATATTACAGTGTGTTGTGTCCACATAGAGTTATATTATCTGTAAAGATGCATTGGAACAAAATAAGTGATCAAATAAATTGAATTGAATGCCACTTAGAGTTCTGAGCAAGGTATATCTGTTAAAGTTCACTTCACTTATTGCATTCATATTAGAGTTTGAGATATGATGACATAATTGACTTCTGTAAATAATTTTATTTCAGTTCATTCAATAGGCTATATGATGTGTAATGATGATTAAATATAAATATTTTTTCAAGTAAATGTAAATTAAATGTAAAGTTTAATGTAAATTGTTTTAATGTTAAGTAAACTGTGATATTTGAAAGCCCCGAACTGAGTGATAAGTGTCTGTTATGATGTTTAATTTGAAAATAAAAGTAATTTGGTTATATTAAATGTGTCTTTTGATGTTATTTAATCTGTAATCATAATATTTGCATTGAATTGCATCTTGCGCACTTTAGTTTAAACCTGTGAACAACCAAATGTAAACTGCACCTGTGACTAATGAAACTCAATTAAGCAATCATGTAGGAAGACACATCATGGCCATATTCCAAGATGACAATGTCAAGATTCATCAGGCTCAGATTGTGCAAGAATGGCTGGGCGGAGCATGAATAATCATTTTCACACATGAATCGGCTCCTCTGAGTCCAGAGCTTAAATTCACTGAAAGTCTATGGGATGTGCTGAAGGAGACTTTACAGAGTGCTGGACTCTTGCATTGTCCACACAAGATCCTGACCAAAACTGATCATGCACCTCTTGACGGAAATAAATGTTGTGATGTTATTTCCATCTTGATGTGCATCAGTTTTTGTTCGAGATCTTATATTGACAATGCATGAGTCCAGCATCTGTAACTGAGTGGGGTCAGTTCATTACAGAAGCTTCTAATGATCATCTACTGGTCAAACAGTTGAAGTGCAAACGTCTGATTCTTCAACATGTAGATTTTGAAACAACATATTAAGTCGACTAGATGATCATCAGAGGTCGAAGATATTCTAAGCACAATCCAGTCCAATCTGATAGAATTCAGACAAATGCTGCTAAAACACTGTTGTGACCTCTATATCTAATGTTAAAATTCACATCATCTTCCTTTCTTTATTCACATAATATCGTGTACACATAAAGTCATATTCACTGTAAAGATGCATGGGAACAAAAGTGATCAAATGAATTGAATGCCTCTTACAGTTCATTAATTAATGAGCAAACTGAAAGTACATATAGTTTGATCTGGGGTTTTGTCAGACTTAACTGTGTTGATGGATACAGGACACAAAACACTGCATATTTGCAATAAAACATTGCCGTAACGGTACATTTGGAGGAACCGGTTAATGTGCTTTTGTCTCACACACACAAACCTGAGAAAACGGGAGGATCTCAGTGACTTTCAGTGACTTGTTCAAGCATTGCTCAAACCTCAGCTCTTATTACTTATGGTTTCACTGGCCTCCTGTGACGCTTATACACTCTCTGACATGTGAAGCATGAAGAGCTGCTGAATATCTCTCTGATTTCCAAACCTCTTCTGTATGTCCTCTGCTGTATTTTTGTGTCATATGAAATAGTGTGTCTCCTCTCTACAGTCATGATGAAAGCTGCTGGAGTTTCTTCACACAGAGTATCTCTAGAAGAGTAAAGACTGTCATACACACAGTGCCAGTCAGAGTCAGTGTGTCTGTAACCCTGAAACGATGCCCTCACTCTTTAAACCTTTCTAGCAGAACAGTTTCACTGTAAACAGACAACAAACAGACAGCGAGTTCATTTAAAAGAACATTTATATGTATTACTTTTTATGCTGACAACAGGCCAACACTATATAAGGTGCCACATTTGTTAATGTGGAAATTCATAAAAGGAAACAAACTGCATGTCTAAAATTGTTGCATAATTAGCCTAAAATAAATGTATTTCAAGTACATTTAAGTATATTTATTTTTAACGAGGGTACACTGTAAAAAATGATTTTTTGGTGAAGTAAATACTACTGAAAAAAACAAAACAATGTAATTTACATGAAAAAGTAATTCAGGCAAGAATTTAAAAAACTAAGTAAATTCCATATCAGTACTTAATTCAAGCGAGTAGAAATGAAAGCGTAAATATCAACTCAATAAAATTAAGTAAAAATTACTCAACTTTTCTGATACTGGGGTTCCCATCATGCACTGGACCTTGAATAATTAATGAGGTTCATTTTTCACTGGTTTCCAGCTGTATTTACACTGTTTTATCATTGCTTTTGTTGTCAGGATTAGTAACTTGCCATTTTGTGACATTTCGAGTAAATTTTCTGCTCAAAATTACACATTCAAACACAAAAACGATCCATCAAATGTTACCGTCATTGTGTATTGTCTACCAAGTATTGAGGTCTTTGCATTCACATGATGCTTAACATCTGACATGATGTAGTATAAATTACTTAGATAATCTAAGTAAAACACATACTATAAATGACTGGTATAATTCAATATTTGAGTGAAATGTTATGCAAAGGAAATTTCAACTAAATCGATAATAATCAACCTTTTACTAGCCAAGTTAAAATTACTTATTTTCTTTGTTACTTTCACTTAACTAGGTTAAGTAAAGTTTACTTAATTCCATATTCCAAGTAAATTTAACCCCTTCAGACCTGAATTATGTTTTAAGTTTCTGAAAAATATAAAAGTAAATTTTCCCAGCTCATGAGGCTTCTATAAATGAGACCAAATAAAAAAAATAAAAAAAATGTTTGGCTTTAATTGTAATTTTTTTTGTCCATTTCAATGGACGTCAGGTCAAAACAGGTGTACTTCACAAAAATGTACCAACATAAAATTAAATAATAAACATAAAAATTGTTAGTATATACTTAAAGCTTTTTCTCAAGGTCAAAAACTTTTCAACAGTATATAATTTCAACTTTAATTTTGAGGCTTTTGTTTTACAGATTGCACATTGTTTGTAACAAACTAAATATCTTAGAATCAATCAATATGGTCATGTTAGAGTCATTTTCTTTGCGCATCTTTCTTTTTTTAGATCAAAAACTTGAACATTACAACATTTCAACTTTAATTGTAAGGTTTTTGCTTTATAGATCGCACATTTGTTTATTCATAACAAAATAAACCTAGGAATCAATCAACGCATTCACGTTAGAGTAATTTACTGTGTGCATCTTTGAAACAATTTCTCTGTTAACGATTTTCTTGTATTTCTACAGTACATTACTGGCAGCACGGTTGCCATGCATGATGCATGTATTTCGATTTCCAGTAACTGTACTGTAATTCACTTTACAGTACACAAGATCAGTACTGTAAACTACCAAATAGTACTTTACTGTATTTGTACTGTATTTCGTCATTTGATCTGCTTTTGCTGTAATTAATTATACGGTATTGTACTGTAATATCTATATTGATACATTACTGATAAATATTATTATAATTTTCAAAATAATTACTAATAATTATAATATTATATCATAATAAATATAATATGTAGTTATTAGGAAATATAGGCTATAGTAGGAAAAAATATGGAAATCAATGGCTATACTGTCAACTGTCTAGTTACCGACATTCTTCAAAATATCTTCTTTTGTGTTCAGCTGAATAAAGAAACTCATACAGATTTGGAACAACATAAGGATGAGTAAGTGATGACAAATATAATTTTTGGGTGTACTATACCTATAAAGGGATAGTTCACCCAAAAATTTAAATTGGCCCATGATTTACTCACCCTCAAGCCATCCTAGGTGTGTATGACATCGTTCTTCTTTCAGACGAATACAATCGGAGTTATATTAAAAAATGTCCTGGCTTCCAAGCTTTATAATGGCAGTGAATGGTTGTTTCTGTTTTGAAAGTCCATAAACGTGCATCCATCCATGATAAAAGTGCTCCATGCGGCTCTTGGGGGTAAATAAAGGCCTTCTGAAGCGAAGCGATGCGTTTGTGTAAGAAAAATAATTCATTTTCAAGTTACGCTTTAGATTTATGTCAAATCTGTATGTTTTGTAGAGTTTCGCCGGAAGTTAGTCATTTTACTTTATAAAGTTTTAAATACGGATATTTTTCTTACATCTCCATCTTCCTCATCATCACTCCACATAAAGTCAACATCTGAGATACTTCCATCAGCTATATGTTCAAGCACTTCAAGAACTATATATTCTGCATATGAAAAAGTTTTAAAAATGTATCGGTACTGTGATATAGATTTTTTATATAAGAAATTTCAATCAGCATTACTGGACTTCAATTACTGGAATGTGATTTCAGTAACAGGCTTTTGAACCCACTGTCCATTCTAATGGACAGACACATTTGAAAAAATCCTGATTTAAAATTTGAAATTCTACAATCGATTTTTAACTTTAATTAATAATTTTAATCTTTCTATTTTACATACAAACTATGAAATACTGACAAACATATCAAAAAATTTAAATAAAACCATAGAAAATGTTGCTTGCTTCTGTGTTTGGAGTGAAGTGCTGACATGCTTCTCTTCAAAGTAGTGTTTTTTTTTATAATTACTACATGCAGAGCTTTACTGCCATTTGATTGGATGACAAGCGTCCAATCTAATGGACTGCAGGCTTTAAACTAGGTGAAATGCTCCAGAAGTAAAAAAAAGGGGGGTTGACATGTGATGTCCATTGTAATGGACGCAGGGTCTGAATGGGTTAACTTAAAGATTTCTAATTAAAGCTACTGATAAATATGTTTAGGTTTTTACTTGGCAAATCTTTGTAAATTTACTAGCATTTTCTGAGTGGAAAAAGTTGCCTAGCTTTTTTCAAGTAAATCCTACTCCAAATTTTTTTCAGTGTAGCCAAAGTTATACCTGAGTTACTGTTGTATGTAATAAATCTACTTAAAGGGGTGGTATAATGCCCTTTTCATAAGATGTAAAGTAAGTCTCTGATGTCCCCAGAGTGTGTATGTGAAGTTTTAGCTCAAAATACCCTACAGATATTTCTATATAGCATGTTAAAATTTTCACTTTTTGAGGGTGAGTAAAAACGCCTTGTTTTTGTGTCTGTCCTTTTAAATGCAAATGCGTTGCTGCTCCCGGCACAGGGGGCGGAGCTTCAACAGCTTGCACTCACACACACATGCACTGAACATTTCAAAAACTTTTAGCCTTTTATTTTCAAACTGGAGTCAGAAAGATGGAGAGACTCAAGAAGAAGTGACAACATGTACACAACATTTCTGAATGGTTAGTTGATGAATTTATGTAGCTTATGTGTAGTTATCTTCTAGTCATTGATTAGCATATTCTGTCTTGATAATCTATAAATCGTGTTCCGGGGGCGGGGTTTATGTAAATTCTAGGGTTGGTGATGTCACTAACCCGGGAGGAATGTTGTGTAGTTCCTACCAGCCGTTTGTTGTAGTCCTTAAAAAAAGATTTCTTCCTTTGCTTTGAACCTTGAGCATTGTAACTTTGCAGATGTTGTTTATGCTCAAACAGCATTACACACTAACTAAAGTTTAAAAAGTGAAATCATAATCAACCACCCCTTTAAAGGTGCTGTAGGACATCTGGGAAGATGATAACTTTAGTCTGATAGCACTAAAAGTGTACGTCCCACCCTGCCTGCAAATCGCCGTCCAAAGCCACGCCTCCTGAAAGCATGAACGCGCACAGCCAAGAAGACCGGAGACAACGTTACTGCAATAGCCTACATCTCGTGTCATTCACCAGTGAGAAAATGTTACAGTACATTTAGTAACAGTACTACAATACCAAACGTAAACAAATTCTTAAAAACAGAATTAAATGCAGCAAGTTTTCGGTTTGTTTAACTAGCAAAACGTGTCAGTGTGTAATAATATTTCTTGCATGACAGGGTTTCCACGATGAAAGTCTGCTTGGCTCCGATGAAGATAGATAGATTGTAGATATTTTTTATGTTTCTATGTCCTACGTCTTCCACAGAGGACAAATATTTATAAAAAAAATACATTTAGACCACTTAACAGAGTGATTGCTATCAGGATATGAGGAGACTTTCAACCAGCATAACAAAAAGAAATTCTGCAGAGAATCATCTACTGCACCTTTAAGTGATCCTTCCTTGTCAATGAAAACTAAGTGTATCTGATCAGTCTCTGTCCAGAAGGAGGCACTACATGACCATCAGAGGTTGAAGAGGAACTAGATATTCTTCAGCATGGAAAGTCTGGTCTGATTCGGTTCAAACAAATGATTTTGTGTGCTAAAACACTGTTGTGAACTTTACTGTGTGTCTAATGTTAACATTCATATTCTCTTTAAAGATTGGAACCAAATAAGTGATATTAAAATAAAACGAACTGGCAGCCACTTACAGTTCATTAATTAATGAGCAAACTGACAGTATTGAACTGGGTTTTGTCGGTTGAACTGTGTGATGGATACAGGACACAAAACACTGCAGATTTACAATAAAAACATTGCAGTAACGGTACATTTGGAGGAACCGGTTAATTCGCTTT
The DNA here is from genome assembly GCA_021554675.1 of Leuciscus idus. Taxonomy (NCBI): domain Eukaryota; kingdom Metazoa; phylum Chordata; class Actinopteri; order Cypriniformes; family Leuciscidae; genus Leuciscus; species Leuciscus idus. The sequence continues at coordinate 4,836,153 of CM038623.1, forward strand.
TGTCTCACACACAATCCTGAGAAAACAGGAGGATCTCAGTGACTCTCAGTGGGGCTGTTTACACCTGGCCACTTCATGCGTTTTCTCAGATCGGATAGCTATCCGATCGTGAAAAGACCAGGGCCCGTATTCATAAAGATTCTAAGAATCCTCTCAGAAAACTCTTAATTTAGCTTAAAAACTTTTACATAGGAGTCTTAGCTTAAGAGCAATTCGGGACCGATCTGAGAGCAACTCTGAGTAAGGAAAAGACAAAAACTTTCATCTTAGTAAGGAGGCGGGGTTGACCCCGTTGCTATGTATGACACAATCTTTTGAAGACTGTGATTGGTTGGTTGTCCAAGAAGGGGAAAAAAGGTGATTTTAAGTATAGGGTCTATTCTAAGCCTTCACTTTGAAATTACATGCGTAATTTTTCCTATTTGACCATTCTCTCTCACACACACACACACACACACACACACACACACACACACACACACACACACACACACACACACACACACACACACATTATATATATAAATCCATTTTTTTATTTAATTAATTTCCTATAAGGTATTTGATTGGCTTAGAATGATAAAAATTGTTCCACTCTTTCCAATTACACTGATTGCTGGCATGTCTATTTAAGTGGTGGTTTGAATGTTGGTTTTAATGTATCAAACATGGAATTTTCCCAGTTGCCAAATATCGTAATGTAGTGATTACTTTCATTTCTGGTGCTATGGCATATGCGCTGTATCGGAGATATTAGCGTGTCTCTAATAAGATCAGTCACAAACATGATCCCTGCACGATCTAATCTATAGCGTCTTATTAACTCACTGTCATCCATTGTCTGCAACACATTTCTTCTCCCTCTTCGTCTTTCTGCCATTTTCTCCTCTGCTAAAGAAACTCTTAAGCCTCTTAAAAGTCCTCGTCCGTGCTCCTAACAATTTTGACCTTAAGACCTCTTTTAAGGGTTAAGATGCTTTCTGAATTACTTTTTTCTTTACGAGGATTTTTTCTTTAATTTTAAGAGTAAACGCCCACATTTCTAAGAATTTTCTTAGAATTTTGTCACTAGGAGCTACTCTTTGCATTAAGATTCTTTATGAACACGGGCCCTGGTGTAAATGCCCTCCGAAACGCATTCAAGACGGATTTGAATCCGATCGCTTAAACCACTTCAGGAGGAGTTCTGGGCCGCATTCCAGACGAAACTGGACAAAATGCATCTGGTTGTTGAAACCACATATGTAAATAGTACTCCTCCCAAAAATGCGAAAAAAAATAAACGTGTGAGAGCGTGTCTATATGCAATGTTATACCCAGATATAGACGACACTGGAATCACCGCAGATGAGAAGCTGAGCATCTATTCATTAAGCCAACATGCAAACTATCGCAAATCAAAGTGAAAGTAAGTCGCAGACACTTATCACACAATAATCATCATTAAAAGTAAATTCTTGAGCCAAATTCCAAAATGATCTTACCAGGGCTGTTGCCGCTCTCTCTTATTGCGGTCTTTGATTTAGAAATTTTAGCTGATGATCAATAAAATGCAGCTCATATCTGTTGCTTTCTGTGACGTGAACTCCATTAAATCTGCATATAGCGCGGGAATTTAAGATCGGATTTAAATCCGTTTCGCAAAAACACATTTATGTGACCAGGTGTAAATGGGATCGTTTTTATAAATCAGATAGCTATCCGATCTGAGAAAACGCATGAAGTGGCCAGGTGTAAACAGCCCCAGTGACTTGTATATCGCATGGTATTTTGGCAAAAACGACATGTTTTTGCTGGGTAAAAGGAAACAAAAATGAATATCTAAAACTTTATTGTAAATGAAAAGTACATGACAGTGCTGATGCAATAAAGATATGTTTGTTTCTTTAATTCACATTTGTTCTTTTATTATTTAGATATAGTGTTTTAACCATTCATGTTTTACAATTTTTTATATTTTTTTATTTTACATGTACTACATTTTTCATTTACTAAGTCTGTAGTTACATTATTTCTTCAACAGATTTTGAAGCAGTAACAAACTATTGCTGTGAGATTAATTTGCATTATTTCTTAAATAATAATTTAATACATGATGGGAAAGTAATATAATTGTTCCTTTTGTGTGTATTTCTAAATAAATTCCTCTCAGCTCCCATCAAATACATAAAATAGATTAAAATGAATTAATACATATGTAAATAAATAAGATGTCCACAATTATTTGTACTTAGTTTTTACAAACAAAGTGGTGGCATGATTCTTGCAGACAATTAATAAAGGAAATTCAGGGTGGAGGAAGTGGAAATGTTTAGGAACTTGTTGCCATAATATGAAAACTGACCATTTATAATATTGTATTCTTTTTTTTTTTTTTTTTAGAACATCTTCCCAGGCCATTATACATTTTACAACCAAAAGTTATTAGCCGTAACTAAATAAAGTACAATGACATTTCAGCACATAATGAATGGACAGATAATTAAGTAGAGTAGATTGAGTACAATTGTATTTTTTGCTGTCCTGCACAAATGCTGGCCAGGATAAATATGGGATTTATTATAACAAAATGACTTTCTAAGAAATGTCCCCATGCCAGTGTGAATGTGCATATTCATTCATCATCTGTGTGCAACTTGCCCGAGAAGAGAAATATTCAGTGTAACAACTCTACTCCTGTAGACTGTACTCTGTCTACCTTGTCATGTAAGCCTGTGTTTGTTTCATAAATCTGACACAGAGACAGTTCAGACTCAAAAACTTTATATCCAGCATAGAGTGGTTCAGTGAATGTGGTGTTGAATGTGTGTAAGTGTGTGAGTGTGTGTGTGTCCGAGACGCTGTAGAAGGACAGAGTGCCGGACGGCCAGTCCAGATACACTCCTACTCTCTTGGATTTTGGTACATGGGTTGGTATGTTATTGCTCTCATTATTGTGCCAGACAACAAATCCATTACCAGTGCAGAAAATACACCAGGATTTGTCATTGTATCCAAACTTACAGACAGTCCCTTCTTTCCTGCTGATTCCTTTATAGGCCACTGCTATACGAGCCCAGCCAGTCCGTTCAACAACCCCAGAGCCCCATTCAACCTCCCAGTAACAGCGTCCAGTCAGACTCTCTCCACACAGAACCTGAGGATTATCAGCAAATCTCTCTGAATGATCAGGATACGGCTGATGCTCTTTCACATATTGGATCTTTCTGTTCCCCTCAGACAGAATGAGATGAGTATTTGCTGTGTTTGGATCCAGTGTGAGATCACAGGCATCTGAACACAAGAGTACAAATAAAAATAGTTTATTTGTTCTCATTTGTTTTCATTAAATGTGCAAGAGTGTGTCAGAGAAATAACCTACATTTTCGTAGTCCTGATTTTATCCTGAAGGGCCCTCCATGATCCAAACTAAGATACACAAACATACAGACAAAACAAATTGTAAGTAGTTTGAATAGATATTTACAGACAGACTATTAATATAAATAGTCAAGTTTATTTGTATAGCACATTTCTCAATACATATTGTTCCAAAGCAACTTCACAGAGCCGCATGTCTCAATGTCTTGAGATTTTTATATATCTTGATATTTTCAGGCCCCAGTGAACAGCTTTATAGGAAATATACTGTTCTGTTTTTGAGCCAAAGGAGATAAAAAATGTATATATGCATATATGCATATAATTGTAAAACAAATTATTTGATAATTCACAAGTTTATTTCCCCTTACAATCTTTAAGCTTTAAAGTTAAGCAAATTTGGCTAGCTGTCCGCATTGGAGGGGCTTGAGGAGGTAGCTTCAACTCAAGCTTAGATATATCCCCAGTGGGACTACTAATGTTTGGATGATAAGAAAGGTGACAAGATGCCTAAATTATGTTGGTGGAGGTGGACGGATGCCAAAACAGCTGATGTCAGAGCAAAGTGAGCGGCTGCTTATATGCTCCGGCAGTTAATTGAAAGATTAGATGGGTTCACTCCTCCCGAAATTACGTTTGTGAACTTCACTTAGTTGTAAATTATTTGCATTCAGTAACTCCGTAACCAGTAAATAATACTTAATGGGTATCTCTACCATCTTCAAAATCTTAATAACGCATCTATATATTCTAATTTGTATACTTAATGTTTTTAGTTGTATTTCAAGCAAGCACTTTCTGCCAGTATTGCACTTTTACTGTAAATATGTAAAAACTGCAATAAATAATATAGTAAAATTACATTATGCTATACATTATAAATATGGATTTAATTATTAAATGCAGAGATCGTAAGAAACGAGAATCGTTCTTAACTTGTACCCCACATACTTGAGTATCTGTAGTTTATAGTTTTGATGGTTGTGTTTGTCGGAGAACAGCTTGACTCCTAAATCTCCTGGGTGATTGTAGCTCAGATCCAGCTCTCTCAGATGTGAGGGGTTTGAACTCAGAGCTGAAGACACATAACCACAGCCTTCCTCTGTCACCATACAGCCTGACAACCTACAGAAACACATCAACAGCAAACAGGTTGTTTTAACCCTCTGAGGTCTGAGGGGTTTTTGGGGTCCTTGAGATGGTCTGACATGCCCTGACATTTGTGCTTTTTTCAGTTGCTTATAAACATATTAATGGCAAAGGTGTAAATTCACTCTATATAGCACAAACAGGACTACAATAATATGTGAGCCACATGTATGTACATGTTTTCATTTTTGAGAGAATAATGTTTATGCGTGGTTATCGAAAAAACAAAAAATTAAAGTTTTTGAAATAAGGCCACAAAACACATACTAAATATGTGGCAATAAGACTTTTGACTAATGGATGTCCTCGCCTAGAGTTTTTTCTTCAAAATTATGTGAAAATAGTCTTGCTTTATCGTTCACATAAAACCATACATTGATTTAAATTGATGTAAAACAGGTTTTGCTTGGAAAGCCAATATGCGAGGGGGCGTGAACGAGGAGTGGTTTACACCTTAGAATACACCCACTCTGCATAATGATGAGCCATTCACTCAGGTGTGACACTGACTGAGCCACAATGCAAGGACAAAAGATATATTTAGAAGAAGACTTATATTGACCATTTAAGATTTTGCTTACATCTATCTTGTAAATATGTTTTGCTATTTTATTAAAACGGTTACAATTACAACAATAATTACAATTTCAACAATATTTCAAGTGTACTCTTTCTTTGTAAAAAAAAATGATTAGGCCTATAGGCCTACATTTTATCTATGTATTCATTAGTTTGAATATAACCAACATTGGCACAGCTAACATCTTAGTTGATGACTTTATTTTTGACAAAAATAGTATTTTATATATAGAAATTGCTAAACAAAAGCTTATTTGATGTGGCAGTATATTCTACAGTAAAAACTGTACCCAAATCTAGTCAACAAAATGTTGTCTTTCATATTTCGTCTGACTGTAACGTTGTTTTCATGAAATATTAGGGCATATTGTTAATTTGCAGTTTAATACGTTGCTTATACAAATAGCCTACATTTTTATTTCAACATTCAGTCGATGTTTACTTATCTCAGTATAGCAATGCAGTTTGCTAAAACATCATCATTCATTCACACACGCGATTTAAATTTAAACTGTCTTTGCCAGCTGTGGTAAACAGCGCGCATCTGTGCCGTTTATTCATTCATAAACAGAAACCCACGTGAAGAAATTCACGTGAGAAGGAAAAAACTTACAGTATTCCTCAGCTCGCTCCTCGATATACCCGCACTTCTGAGGGACATTTTCCATTAGTATTATTCCTCACAGCGCTGCAAGACGGTGTAAACAATGATCTAAATAAACTTGTGTGTTTTCTCGAGCTGATGGGGGCGTTCACAGGATTGTCTCAGCCATTTGCGTTTGAATAGCGCGCGCTCTCCGTGGGCGTGGCCGATTATAACGTAATGAGATGAGATGAGCTCGACTGGAATCGCTCTCTTTTAATACAGATTTCACAAGATGAGAATATTAGCTTTTTATATAAATTACTTCATTTAAAAGAAGAGAATTCAAGCTTCATGCCTGTGTGCCTGTATGTCTGTTTGACTGAGTATTCGCTGAGTTATTGTTCATTTTCGGACGCGTTTCAGAATGGACTTCACTGGCAGAGAGAAGGCAGAACTCGCTTCGTGTTTATTTTTCTTTATTTGGCAAAAAGCACAACACTTTGTTTTTATTGTGAGTATACACAAAAATAATACACATTTAACAGAATCGATTGATGTATGAAACTCCTATGGAAAATCAAAGTCAACAGAGTATTTATGAGTTTCTTTTACACTAATAAAAAAAAAGCGAGCTGGTATCGCCGGCGATACCGTAGACCTCAGGGGGTTAAAGCCAGTATGGAATCATAACCTTCAAATAATTATCAACATATGAATGACTCAATGTAAAAGTCAAACCTCAGTATCTCCAGCTGACAGTTTATACTCTTCAGTCCATCAGATAGCAGCTTCACTCCTGAATCCTGCAGGTCATTGTTACTCAGATCCAGTTCTCTCAGGACACAGTTTGAGGATTGAAGAGCTGATGACAAACTCTCACAACACTGAGCAGTGAGACTACAGCCAGCAAGACTGAAAGATATGAGATTTATATTTTGTAACTGCATTCTACAATTAGGATTTCAATAATATCAGCATCATTCATGTAAAAATATATATTTTTTTTAAATAATCAAAATATACTTAAGATGTATAAGTTATCACAACAATTGTAATTATTAAACACTCACAGGGCTTTCCTGCAGTTGATCACAGCTGGTATTAGTCTTCGTCTACCCTGATCTGATGTGTTATATTTCTTGAGGTCCAGCTCATCCAGCGCCTCCTCTGACATCTGAATCATGTAGGCGATTGTTGAGCAGTGAGCAGGAGAGAGTTTCTTCTTAGAGTGTTTGTCTGATTTCACAAACTCCCGAATCTCTCTGGACAGAGTCTGATCTTTCACTTCCAGCAGACAGAGGAACAGATTGATGGATCTTTCAGTGCAGAGTCCATGTCCATCTTTGATCTTCTCTTTAATGTACTGTGTGGTTCTCCTGATGCTCTTTGAGCTGTTCTCTATGTGTGTCAGTAGATTCTGTAAGAGTCTCTGATTGGACTCCAGTGAGATGCCCAGCAGGAACCGCAGGAACAGATCCAGATGCCCATTCTTACTCTCAATGGCTTTATCTACTGCACCTTTAAGCAAACTTTGTACTGAAGAAAAATTTTGCAGTTCCTCCATAGTTGCATTCACATGGTAGTAAAACACATGGAAAGCAGCGAGAAACTCCTGAACGCTCAGATGGATAAAGCTGTAGACTTTCCTCTGATGAATCACAGATTCCTCCTTAAAGATCTCAGTGCAAATCCCAGTATACACTGAGGCATTAGTGACGTTTATGCCGCTCTCAATCAGGTCCTCCTCATAGAACATCACATTGCCCTTCATCAGCTGTTTGAAAGCCAGTTCAGCAAGTTTCACAATCACTTCTCTGTTGGACTGCAGGAGTTTCTCTGGATCTCTCTCTTCATACTTCTGATTCCTTGTGTTGATCTGAATCAGCAGGAAGTGGATGTACATGTCTGTCAGAGTTTGAGGGATTTCTGCACTCAGATCTTCTTTCAGGAGCTTTTGAAGCACAGTGGATGAGATCCAGCAGAAGACGGGTATGTGACACATGATGTGGAGGCTTCTTGCTCTTCTGATGTGTGAGATGATTCTGCTGGCTTGACACTCGTCACTGATTCTCTTTCTGAAATATTCCTCCTTCTGAGGCTCATTGAATCCCTGAATTTCTGTCAGACGGTTGATGTATATGCAGGGGATCTGATTGGCTGCTGCTGGTCTGGAGGTGATCCAGATGAGAGCAGAGGGAAGCAGCTCTCCTTTAATGAGGCTAGACATCAACACACCCACTGATGAAGTCTCAGTCACATCAGAAACTTTCTGAGCGTCTGAAATCATCAGTGTAATTCTGCTTTCATCCAGACCATCCAAGATCAAAACAACTTTACACTCCTTATAAATCTTTAAGTCCAGATCTTGAAGTTCAGGATAAAAGTCCCGCAGAAGTCTGTGAAGACTGTACTGATGATCTCGGATCAAGTTCAGCTCTCGAAATGGAAGCACAAACATGAAATCTACATCCTGATTGGCTTCTCCCTCGGCCCAGTCCAGAATGAACTTCTGCACAGAGACGGTTTTCCCGATTCCAGCGATGCCTTTAGTAAAAACAGTCTTGATTTGCTCTTTCTCCTCACATCCTGGTTCAGGCGAGGCTTTAAATATGTCATTGCAGTAGATTGGAGTGTCTTGTGAGTGTTGTGTTCTGGCTGTTTTCTCCATCTGTAAAACCTCATGTTCTTCATTCACTCCTTCTCTCTCTCCCTCTATGATGTAAAGCTGTGTGTAGATCCTGTTAAGGAGGGTTTCATTCTCTTGGAGTTTGATTCCCTCAAATAATCTCTCATACTTGTTCTTCATGTTGGTTTTGAGCAGGTCTTTAATGATCTGCACTGGTCCATTGCTGAATCTAATGTGTTTTTCCATAGAGTTGTTACTCTTCTTCCTGCTGATACTGACAAAAAACAAACAAAAGGGCATTAGTGTACTAGTTATACAGTGAGGAAAATAAGTATTTGAACACCCTGCTATTTTGCAAGTTCTCCCACTTAGAAATCATGGAGGGGTCTGAAAGTGTCATCGTAGGTGCATGTCCACTGTGAAAGACATAATAAAAAATATAAAAAAATCCAGAAATCACAATGTATGATTTTTTTACTATTTATTTGTATGATACAGCTGCAAATAAGTATTTGAACACCTGAGAAAATCAATGTTAATATTTGATACAGTAGCCTTTGTTTGCAATTACAGAGGTCAAACGTTTCCTGTAGTTTTTCACCAGGTTTGCACATACTGCAGGAGGGATTTTGGCCCACTCCTCCACACAGATCTTCTCTAGATCAGTCAGGTTTCTGGGCTGTCGCTGAGAAACACGGAGTTTGAGCTCCCTCCAAAGATTCTCTATTGGGTTTAGGTCTGGAGACTGGCTAGGCCACGCCAGAACCTTGATATGCTTCTTACAGAGCCACTCCTTGGTTATCCTGGCTGTGTGCTTCGGGTCATTGTCATGTTGGAAGACCCAGCCTCGACCCATCTTCAATGCTCTAACTGAGGGAAGGAGGTTGTTCCCCAAAATCTCGCAATACATGGCCCCGGTCATCCTCTCCTTAATACAGTGCAGTCGCCCTGTCCCATGTGCAGAAAAACACCCCCAAAGCATGATGCTACCACCCTCCATGCTTCACAGTAGGGATGGTGTTCTTGGGATGGTACTCATCATTCTTCTTCCTCCAAACACGGTTAGTGGAATTATGACCAAAAAGTTCTATTTTGGTCTCATCTGACCACATGACTTTCTCCCATGACTCCTCTGGATCATCCAAATGGTCATTGGCAAACTTAAGATGGGCCTTGACATGTGCTGGTTTAAGCAGGGGAACCTTCCCTGCCATGCATGATTTCAAACCATAACGTCTTAGTGTATTACCAACAGTAACCTTGGAAACGGTGGTCCCAGCTCTTTTCAGGTCATTGACCAGCTCCTCCCGTGTAGTTCTGGGCTGATTTCTCACCTTTCTTAGGATCATTGAGACCCCACGAGGTGAAATCTTGCATGGAGCCCCAGTCCGAGGGAGATTGACAGTCATGTTTAGCTTCTTCCATTTTCTAATGATTGCTCCAACAGTGGACCTTTTTTCACCAAGCCGCTTGGCAATTTCCCCGTAGCCCTTTCCAGCCTTGTGGAGGTGTACAATTTTGTCTCTAGTGTCTTTGGACAGCTCTTTGGTCTTGGCCATGTTAGTAGTTGGATTCTTACTGATTGTATGGGGTGGACAGGTGTCTTTATGCAGCTAACGACCTCAAACAGGTGCATCTAATTTAAGATAATAAATGGAGTGGAGGTGGACATTTTAAAGGCAGACTAACAGGTCTTTGAGGGTCAGAATTCTAGCTGATAGACAGGTGTTCAAATACTTATTTGCAGCTGTATCATAGTAGTTAAAAAATCATATATTGTGATTTCTGGATTTTTGTTTTTAGATTATGTCTCTCACAGTGGACATGCACCTACGATGACAATTTCAGACCCCTCCATGATTTCCAAGTGGGAGAACTTGCAAAATAGCAGGGTGTTCAAATACTTATTTTCCTCACTGTATTATATAACTGGAATGCACCTATCATGAGTAGTGGCTGTAGTATTCTCACAAGGCAATATAATCCAAACAAACACTTTATTAATCCACAAAAGAGATCAGAGGAGCAAATTAACACATAACCATGAACGATACCGGACAATGAAACAAAGGAAACTGAGGGCTAAATTCACAGGGGAGTAATCAAGGTAAAACAGAACAGGTGCAGGAACTAATTAACCCTCTGAGGTCTGAGCTGTTTTCTGGCCCTGGAGGTGTTCTGACATGCTCTGACATTTGTGTTTTTTTCTGTTACTAGTGACATTTTCATGGCTAAAGTCTAATTACACTGTATTCAGCACAAATTCTGCTACAATAATATATCAGCAGCATGTATGTAAAAGTTTGTAGTTTTGAGATAATGACATTTATGCGTGGTTTGTGAAAATACAAAAAAAAATTGTCACTGAAATAAGACCATGAAACCCATACTGATTATTTCTTCACAAGACTTTTGAAAATTGTATGACATAGCCTAGAATATTTGCTCCAAAACTATGTGAAAATCACCCTGACTGCTCATTCAGATAAGACAATATATTGATTTAAAATTTCTAAGATGTGTTTTGTGTGACAAAGCCATATGCGAAGAGGCGTGATCATCTCATTAATATGTAAGGCTTTAACACCTGAGAAAGACAAAGACACTCCCCTAACTGCCCTATTAGGAGCGATCAGGCCCTGTCATTCAGAGCAACCTTGCACAAAGAATGAGGAGATTTAAAAAAGAATGGCTTTTAGATTGTTTGGATTTATTTACAACACAACACAATCCAAAAATAAAAATGACAAAAGAGCACATTGAAAACAATGATTGTACATACCTTTCATTTCCAAGGTGTTTGATTTTCACTTTACCATGTTCATGTACAGAGACTCATGTGAATATTGAAGTCAGCAGGACTCAGTTGCATCTGGTCCCTGAAAGAAAAAAAAAAAGAAAAATCTGTGAACATACTGATATCAAGAGAAACTATAGGGCTGCATGATTTTGGGAATAGATTTTAGATTTTTCTGGTTAAAATTTCTTTTTAAAATTCACAGAATACACACACACACATTTCCAACAATATATAATGAACACCAGGTTTGTTGTGCCTTGTAGGCATAGGCTACGCAGTGCTGCATAAAATAATAATAACAATAAATTAAATCTTCCAAAAGATTTCAAGAACAACTACGCTAGAGAAAAATATATTGATTATCATATGTTACTTCATGTTTCCATTCGTTATGATGATATGAAATGAGATAATAGTAAAAACATAAAGCCTAATGTTTGGTGCATTTTTCCTTTCAAACGCAATCGCGCTCCAAAATATGATACATTCAAACCCACAGCGCGCTCCAAAATATGATACATTCAAACGCCATCGCGCTCCAAAATATTAAACATTATGGTTATACATATCTATGTTTGAGCAGATATCCACAAACAGTATTTAACAGTAAACACGGGTCTAAATAGTATAATATTCACCATATATCTAACAACAGTTCAACTGCAATGTGAAGTTTATGCAACAATACCATAAACTAATAAGTAAGAATTTCTTACCTTACATCTTTCTTGTCTTCAAATCGCGTTCTTCTTCTTCTGGGGGTAAATCCAATGTAAGCTCAGACGTGTCTTCCAAACTCGACGAAAAGCAGAGACTTGTGAAGTGTTTTGGTGTTTTGTGTTTGAGGTAACGAGGGCGTTTGCGTTCCATGTGGAGATTTGCATGTGAATCACTTTTGCGCGAGTGGGCGTGTCGAATTAAAAAGTAATTAGCAAGCGTTTGAGATACTGGACATCCTGTTGGTTTTATACAAATTACATAAACAGAGAATATTTGTTTTCAGTTTGAATCCGATCATTTAAAAGTACACACTTAAATGTTTATAAAGGTAAATGGCTCATAAATGTGTGAGAAGTATTCGCTGAGTTTTGTTTCAGTTTATAGACGTGCTCAAGAAAAAAAAGTTCACAGAGACGGAGAGGCAGAAAGCACACCCTGTTTATTTTCTTTATTTTACAAAAGCACAATGTTTTGATTTGATTGTAAGTGGACACATACAAAAGTGAAAAAAATCCAGCAAAACGCGTCGGCGCGTTTCTCGACCTCAGAGGGTTAACTACCAGGGAGACTAAAAATGATCAGGAACACAGCCAAAACAGGAACAGCGAAAACAGAACCAAAATACAAATAAAACTAAACGGACATAGAACTACTACATAGAACGAGGCAGAAGGCTGTGAGAGAACGGCACGAGGTCGGTGGTGTGATTACTGATGAACGCCACCTGCTTGCTACACCAGTCTCGTGTCTCTCACAGAGGATCTTCTTAAGCATTAAAAGAGGAGGGACGACAGAGAAGGACGAGAGAGGACCAGGTCTGGATTTTTACGATATATTTTGTTTATGTGTGTGCGGCAGTCGTCCGTGAACTTTACGTTCGTTTTGTATTTGTTTATTTATATAAAATAAACAAACCCGCCTCCCGCCTCCTTCCCATAACAACAAACCTTGCTACATTGGTGCCGAAGCCCTGGAGGAAGGAGGGACATGCTGTCGGAGAGCTCTCGCTGCTGATGGGGATTGCGGTGCTGAGGAGGTCGAACAGCAAAGGAGCGGAGACCGCCGATGGCTACTCGAGGCGGTGGTGCTGGAGCAATAGAACAGCAGGTTGGACGGAGAACTCGCTAGCGTGCTCCTGGGTTGAGGAGGAGTCGCTCCCGTTCACCGTGGGCCGAAGCCTGCTGCCGTACGCCATGAAGGGGGAGGAGCAGGGAACGGGTGACTCGCTGCTGACTTCCCTCAACCGGAGGATCGAGCCGTCCTCCAAAGTATGTCCAGTACCATCGCATGGCACCGCGTGTGAGAGTCTCTCATCTGGTTGAGGACTTTTGTTTCTCTTTTTTCTGGTCTTGTTTCTCTTTACTTCAGTGATTCTGCTTATCAGGTGTTCATCAGTGTCTGAATTCACTCACTTCTTTTCATTCATTCTGTCAAGTGGACTGTATTCGTGAACTAATGTAGGGAATAGTGAATGAGGGTAAAGGGTGTGATTTGAAACAGCCTCTGAGTGTCGACTTTGAGCGCTGTTAAAGGAACACTCCACTGTTTATTGAAATATGGCTTCTTTCCTACATTTAGATAGGTGGGCAAATGCATTTTTGTCTCAGTGCATGCATTGTTTTAGTTTGACAGGGTCGGCGCTAGCTTAGCTTAGCACAATGAATGTAATCCTTTGTTGCCAGCTAGCATGTCCTGAGTAAAAGTGATAATAAAAAAAACACCCAACCTAATTACTTCTTGTGGCCTGCGTATTCACGAGTACAAATAGCGATGCAGATTAACACTAGGCGATTTCCTAGGCAGATATTGACTTGGGACTATATTAGGGGGAAGCACAGGCGAAGCACTGCTACTTGGGCGCAGAGATATCACGCAACACATGAAATCCCACGACTTCCGTCAACATACCTAGCATCTCCTGACTTTAGCCATGAAAATGTTATAATTAACAGAAATAAGCACAAATGTCAGGGCATGTCAAAACACCTCCAGGGCCCAGAAAACACCTCAAACCCCAGGGGATTAATGACAAATTACAGCAATTCACTTATTTATACAGACAATTTACTGTATTTTTATACAGTATTTTTTCTGTTTGCTTAAATTATATACCAATGTATAAAATTACTAAAAGAATCTGTAATTAAACAGTAAAAAAAGACAATTAAAAGGATAGTTCCTTTTCACCCATACTCACCCTCAAGCCATCCTAGGTGTATATGACATTCTTCTTTCTGGCGAATACAATCGGAGTTATATCAAAAAATGTCCTGGCTCTTCCAAGCTTTATAATGACAGTGAATGGGTGTTGATATTTTGAAGCCCAAAAAAAGTGCATCTATCCATCATTACACTAATCCAAGCGGCTCCGAGGGTGTTAATAAAGGCCTTCTGAAGCGAAGCGATGCGTTTGTGTAAGAAAAATATCCATATCTTAAACTTTACAAATTAAAATTACTATCTTCCGGCAGACAGCCTAGCCTACGCAAGTCAACTTACGCCAAAAGAGTAACACTTGAGGCGATGTAGGAGTCGCATAGCTTAGACGCCTCTTGTGATTCAAACAAATAGGGCTGGTCAACAAACTCAAGCTTCTCTGAAATTTCTCTTTAAAAATTCTCGTTTTAGACTTCTATTTCATGACTGGTGTTTTTTTTTATTTTTGCTCTATACTCTGCACTTCCACGTTCATCAATGTGTCATGCGTCGGGTCAGAGGTCACTCTTTTGCCGTACGGCCATCTGTCAAAAGCTAGTTATTTTAGTTTAGAACGTTTTCTTACACAAACACACTGCTTCCTTTAGAAAGCCTTTATTAACCCTTTGGGGTCTGCAAACGCACCGGCGCGTTTTGCTGGATTTTCTTCACATAGTAGCACAATAGACTTAAATTACTCCGTCATTTATGGTCATACAGAAAAAAGAAATATAAAAAAAGAATCTGTGATATTTCTACTTTTGTATGTGTCCACTTACAATCAAATCAAAACATTGTGCTTTTGTAAAATAAAGAAAATAAACAGGGTGTGCTTTCTGCCTCTCCGTCTCTGTGAACTTTTTTCTCTTGAGCACGTCTATACACTGAAACAAAACTCAACGAATACTTGTCACACATTTATGAGCCATATACCTTTATAAACATTTAAGTGTGTACTTTTAAATGATCTGATTCAAACTGAAAACAAAGATTCTCTGTTTAAGTAATTTGTATAAAACCAACAAGATGTCCAGTTTCTCGAGCGCATGCTCATTTTTAATTCGACCATGCCCACTCGCGCAAAAGAGATTCACATGCAAATCGTCCACATGGAACGAGAACGCGCTCATTACCTCAAAAACAAAGCACCAAACTTCATCAGTCTCTGCTTTTCGTCGAGTTTGGAAGACACGCCATGAGCTTACATTGGATTTACCTCAGAAGAAGAAGAACGCGATTTGAAGACAAGAAAGATGTAAGGTAAGAAATGTATTCTGAATTATATTAGTTAATGTTACTGTTGCATAAACTTCACATTGCAGTTGAACTGTTGCGAGATATATGGTGAATATTATCATATTTAGACCCGTGTTTACTGTTAAATACTGTGTTTGTGTATATCTGCTCAAACGTAGATATGTATAATATAGTAACCATAATGTTTCATATTTTGGAGCGCGCTGTGCGTTTGAATGTTTCATATTCAAAACGCGCTGTGCGTTTGAAAAGCAAAACGCACCAAACATTAGGTTTCATGTTTTTACTCCAATCTCATTTCATAACATCATAACGAATGGAAACATTTGAAGTGACATATGATAATCAATATATTTTTCTCTAGCGTAATTGTTAATGAAGTGCTCCTTTTTAACGATACATAGGCCACCTGCTATAGGTTATTGGTCATATTATTTTATGCAGCACTGCAGCCTATGCCTACAAGGCACAACAAACCTGGTGTTCATTATATATTGTTGGAAACATTTGTGTGTGTGTGTGTGTGTGTGTATTCTGTGAATTTTAAAAAGCAATTTTAAGCAGAAAAATCTAAAATGTATTGCCAAATCGTGCAGCCCTATAGTTTCTCTAGATATCAGCATGTTCACAGGTTGTTGTTTTTTGTTTTGTTTTTTTACAGAGACCAGATGCCCCACTGATGAGTCCTGCTGACTTCAACATTCACATGAGTCTCTGTACATGAACATGGTAAAGTGAAAAATCAAACACCTTGGAAATTACAATGTTTTTAGGAATGGCACAAAGGTCTCTGTCTTTGGATCATTGTTTTCAATAATGTGCTTTTTTGTCATTTGTTGTGTATCTTTGGATTATGTTGTGTTGTAAATAAATCCAAACAATCAAAAAGCCATTCTTTTATAAATCTCCTCATTCTTTGTGCAAGGTTGCTCAGAATGATAGGGCCTGATAGCTCCTGATAGGGCCAATAGGGGAGGGTATTTTTCTGATACAATTTTCTAAAGTCTTATGAAGAAATAATCAGTATGGGTTTCATGACCTTATTTCAGTGACAATTTTATTTAATTTTTTTCACAAACCATGCATAAATGTCATTATCTCAAAACTACAAACTTTTACATACATGCTGCTGATATATTATTGTAGCAGAGTTTGTACAGTGTAATCAGACTTTAGCCATGACAATGTCACAAGTAACAGAAATAAGCACAAACGTCAGAGCATGTCAGAACACCTCCAGGGCCAGAAAACACCTCAGACCCCAGAGGGTTAACCCCCTGGAGCTGTATGGATTACTTTTATCATGGATGGATGCACTTTTTGGGGCTTCAAAATATCACCATTCACTGCCATTATAAAGCTTGGAAGAGCCAGGACATTTTTTTTAATATAACTCTGATTGTATTCGACAGAAAGAAGAATGTCATAAACACCTAGGATGACTTGAGGGAGAGTAAATCATGGGGTAATTTTCATTTTTGGGTGAACTATCCCTTTAAAGGGATTCTTCAGGATTTAGCATTAAGGCGAGACACTACAGGTGAATAGGGTAAAAATGTTAACTAGCAGATATCACCATGAAACTTTCCCAGTTGATTACCTACATTAAGATGAGAAAAAAATGTATTACAAGTTTTCTATAATTTAATGTTTAAATATGCAAATTAGGCAATATCTAATTAAATATGCGCTATTTTGCATATATTAAAAAAAACGAAATCTGAGTATTGGATAAAGCCAGGTTAAAAATGATTTTTTCATTGTGTTCACATATTAGATGGGAAAAAATTACAGAGGGATTTATGGATATCTACTTTTGTTATCCTGTAAATCAGAATATACTGTCAATAGCCTTGAAAAAATTATTTTCGCCATGTTTTTTGGAATAAAATGTTATATAAATCAGGCTAGGAATAATATATTTACAAATCCCTCTGTAAATGTCTTCACAATATAACTAGGTACAAGACTGGAGAGTTTGGTGTATATAGGTGCTACTGAAGTGGAGATTTCAGACTTGGAGAATGAGAGAAAGGTCACGCAAACCTTTGTTGAATTTATGAGAAATCTACAGACGCGAACAGACAAAGTGTAGTAAAATAAAGACCTAAATGTGTATTTCGGACTTTTTTTTCACCACAAGTCTGAAAGAAGACATGTTATTGAAGACAAATATCCAAAAATCTCAAAATTGACCAGTAAAAGAAAAACCTGCCATGTCTCGCCTTAAGCTTTGTATTAGTAGAAAACCTGTAGTATTTTCGAATTACCGTGCTTTCCACCCTCATATCCCCCTGAGACGAGAGATTTATGTATTTTTTGTCTGGAAAAAATCCTCCGATGACGCAAAAATCATCATTTTGCGTCATCGGAGGATTTTTTGGCCAGAGGCTAAAGACTACAGCCTGTAGGAGGAGCTGTTCCGCATGTGTTCAACCCGCCCATAGAGGGATCTCACTCACAGAATGTACACATAGTGTCTGCCCTTTTTTTTTTGGAAGCTAAGCTAAGCTAGCAGGCTCTTGTTGTGGAGAAAGCTTAGTAGTAGAAAGCTGAGTAGTAGGGGTTACCATCCTCTTTTTCCCGGACATGTCCGGCCGTCGAGATCGTCCAAAATGTCCAGAATTCGGCTTTTGCTTTCTGCAGTCGCCATTCATTGTTTACATGCACACCTTTTGTTTCAATCTAACTGAATTCATTCCGATTGGTGAATCTGAATGTAGTGTTTACATGAACGCTAAACAAGTGATCGGTTGATGTGCGTTTTAACATTGCTAAGAAAATTTCCGCTCCTCCGTGAGAGATATGAGACCGCAGCGTCTCAGTAATCACGCCACCGGCCTCGCGCCGTTCTCCCGCGGCCCTCAGCCTCGTCCTGCTCGCCACAGTAAACATGATGAATGGCGACTGTAGAACGCAAAAGCCGAATCCCGGACATTTTGGGCGGTCTCGAAATCAGACTCGTCACGGAGACTCACTAGTAGCCTAGCCTTGTTGTTTTAAACTGCGCTCTCTTACCGGTAGGCGTGGCTTGGGAGTGGCCTCCTAGGGCAGCGAAGCAAGTGCATTCTGGGAGTTGTTGTCTTTCATCCACATAAGCCAAAAATAAATTGTCTGGCTTTTCTCAGTCTAGAAAGCTCCAAATTCAAAAATAATTTCACATTTCTTCTACATAAATGACCAATTTTAAATACACATTCATCTTTCCAGAGGTGAAGTATCCCTTTAACCCTCTGAGGTCGACAAACGCGCCCGCGCGTTTTGCTGGATTTTTTTCAGTTCAGTTCAAAAGAAATTAATTTTGCTCTGTTGACTTTGATATTACAAGCAAGTTTCATACATCAATCGATTCTGTTAAATGTGTATTATTTTTGTGTATACTCACAATAAAAACAAACTGTTGTGCTTTTTGCCAAATAAAGAAAAATAAACGTGATGCGAGTTCTGCCTTCTCTCTGTCAGTGAAGACCATTCTGAAACGCGTCCGAAAATGAACAATAACTCAACGAATACTGAGTCAAACAGGCATACAGTCACACAGGCATGAAGCTTGAATTCTCTTCTTTAAAATGAGGTAATTTATATAAAAAAAAAATATTCTCATCTTGTGAAATCTGTGTTAAAAGAGAGCGATTCCAGTCGAGCTCATTAGAGCTCATTCAAAGGTAATGTGACTCCGCCCACGGAGAGCGCGCGCTATTCAAACGCAAATTACTGAGGCAAACCTGTGAACGCCCCCCATATCAGCTCGAGGAAACACAAGTTTAATCATATCATTGTAGCCTACGTGTTTACACCATCTGGCAGCGCTGTGAGGAATAATAATAACGGAAAATCTACCTCAGAGTGCGGGTATTGCAGGAGAGAGGATCCGAATATGTAGTAAGTTTTTTTTCCTTCTCAAGTTAATCGCGTTTCTGTGAATGAATGAACGGCAGCCGCAGAGATGCGCGCTGTTTATCACAGCTCGCAAAAAGACAGTTTAAATTTAAATTGCGTCTCTGTGTGAATGAATGATGATGTTTTAGCAAACTGTATTGCTATACTGAGATGAGTAAACTGAAAATTAACATTTATATGCCCTAATATTTCATAAAAACAACGTTACAGTCAGGCGTTTCTGTTTGTGAATGAATGTTTCGGTTTTAGCAAACTGTATTGCTATACTGAGTAAAAATCGACTGAAATGTTGAAATAAAATGTATTTGTATAAGCAACGTATTAAACTGCAAATTAACATTTATATTTCTTATAATAAAAATGAAAGACCTATGTTACAGACATATGAAAGACAACATTTCGTTGATTAGTTTTGGATAGATTATACATTTTTACTGTAAAATATCTGCCAACTCAAATAAGCCAATATTTGTTTGCCAATATTTGCTCATGTTAAATATAGTATGTTTTGTCAAAAATAAAGTAATCAAATAATCAATCAAATCCTTAACTTTGAAATATGTATGATAAAATGTATACTTTAGTTTTTACAAAGAAAGATTACACTTGAATTGTTGTTGTAATTGTAACCTTTTTAATAAAAAAATATATTTACAAGGTAGATGTAAACAAACTTAAAAGGTAATAAGGTAATAAGCCTTTTCTTTAAATAATTTTTATTGTGTTTTATTAGTGACAAATTTGGGGAGAGGATAAATATTCCAAAACTGAAAATACAGTATGAGAATTAACAGCACAATTACTAGACATGTTTTCCTTGGATATTATAGGCCAAATTGCAAGCACACTATGTGGAAAAATAAAAAATAATTGAGATGCTTCCAACTGTTGCTCTTGCATTCTTGTGGCTCAGTGACTCACCTGAATGAAAGGGTCATTAAGAATGCAGGCCCCATTGTCTCCTAAGGTGTGAACCACTAAATATGCATGATCGTTGACGCCCACTCCGCATATTGCCTTTCCAAACAGAAAGTGCTTTGCAAAATTCAAATCAATGTATTGTGTTATGTGAATGATAAGGGCAGGATGATTTTCACATCATTTTGAAGAAAAAACACTAGGCAATGACATCTATTAGACAAAAGTCTTATTGGCACATATTTAGTATGTGTTTTATGGCCTTATTTCAGAAACTTTAGTTTTTAGTTTTTTCAATAACCACGCATAAACATTATTCTCTCAAAAATGCAGACATGTACATTCTTGTTGCTCACATATTATGGCAGCCCTGTTTGTGCTAAATAGTGTGTAATTTTTTTTTGCCATTAATATGTTTATAAGCAACTGAAAAAAGCACAAATGTCAGGGCATGTCAGAACATCTCAAGGACCCCAAAAACCCCTCAGACCTCAGAGGGTTAAGTGATAAAACGGTTGAATGACTGGCAGCCAAAAAAAAAAAAAACATAAAATTAAAGTAAAATATCCTTATTCAAATAAACAAACAAATAAACCAAAAATAATAATAATATATATATATATATTATTTTTTTATTTTTTTTTACAGGTAATTCCTTAATTATTAAGATCAAACAAATTTTTTTTTAAATAAAAATACAAATATTTTAGCAGTTTACAGGTGCCTTTATCTGTAAATTGTAGAAAGTTACAAAAGCATTTCTATTTTGCATAAACATTTTCCCTGACAGCAAGTGAATCACAAGCATTAACAGATTCACTCGCTGTCAGGGCAAGTGTTTATGCAAAATAGAAATGATTGTGTACTTCACAGATACAGGCGCATCAAACAGGCGGAGCGCAACAGATAGAAAGTGCAATAATTATTCATTTGGATGAAGCAATTGTTGAACATTAAATATAGATTTAAAATTCTTAATGTACAGTAGTACAAGAAATTGTATTTTTATGAGAACGGTAACTGTAAATTGACGATAGTAATTATGTTCAGGTGAATTACATTTTTAATTTAGAGATTTTAACTTCTGCTTTAAAATAGTAAGCAATCAGTTTTTGTTTTAGAATGTACTGATTGTATTTTATATCCTTTTTTGCACATAATGTATAGCATAGCCTACTGTGTACAGATGCATTCCCTATATTTGTTTTCATACCATAATGATTTATAGTATTTATACCAATAACAGTTCTGTTACAGTGAAAAATTAAATAGCAACGAATAGTTATACTTTCCACCTCTGCCTATATAGGCCTACTGTATATTAATGATGTACTGTAGGCATATAATAACCTGCACATTTAAAGAGTTATATGACATTGATGATTGAGTATTTCATGTTCAGAAGTCTCCATCTCTGGTATTGACTCAAATATTTGTTGTTAATTCTCACAATGCATAATGCCATATATTGGTTTCACTAGATATAATTGAGGCTCTTCCATAGATTTGATATTTATACAGAATGAAAATTTAAATTGTATATTTTGTAATAAATCTTTACACATGAACTGATGTATGCTTTATTAGCAGTTAAATAACTAACTTGATATAGCGTGTTTGTACTCACATAGGATCAGAGGTCACTGGTTTACCATTGAACTCAAGAGGATGACCCATGGATCTGTCACTCTTCATAGATACACGGCTGGGTTCAGGAGATCTCTGGGACTGAGAACATCCCTCCTCTGTTTTCTCATTGAGACTCATTTTAGAAGCAGCTTTGCTCTTCTTTCTATCCAGAAAGATATTAGTCCTGCCAATACATATACTTTATAAATAAGGAAAATTCACATCATTTATCCATAGAAAAACAGAAGACACAGCAGAAAAGCCATTTGCTTTAAACTTGTACTTACCATAAAATATCCTGCTGGTTTATGCTGCTTTTTCAGCCTCTTTCCTTTCCAATGTGAAGCTCTTGTATGTTTCTGCTTTCAGTTTTAGCTGTTCTACTTGTTACACCTGCTTTACTCAGAATCCAAGGAGGAGTTTCATGAAGTAGTTGCAGAACAGTGCAAAAGCAGAACAGTGTCCAATAAAAACATGTTTTGAAAAAGGAAAAATGCTGGTAACCTTCACATTTACCATGTGTGTTGTTTTAACCCTCTCACACCATAAACAATGAAAAGCAAAACACAAGCTATTCAGAATAAGTTTGATTAAAGACATACAAATTGCACTTATTTAATGTGTTACTGCAAACACCATTTAAATCAAATATTCAAAAATGAAAAGGATAATGTAGCTCTGAACACCTGTATAAACTGTATATAACCCCAATTCACAAACAGTGCAGCACATGTGCAGTTAGTGGGAAAAAACAGCAAGCTAGCCAATAAGTCGAAATGCATCCCTGATAAATATGACTTCCATGATCTCCTAAAGACAAACATTTTATATTCTATTAAACCAACTTTTATCTGATTAAATGCAATGAATTCTGTACATGCTCACTTCTGCTTTTAGCCTCAGTGAAAACAGCAACTTCAAGTGTGAAGTGTAGGCTATGGGAATTGTGAAAAAATTAAGCACAAAATCAAAAATGAATTAAATCAGACAACAGACAACGTTGATTTGATCTCACTCTCACACTAAAGGATTTTAAAGCTTATGGAACTCATTAGAATGGTATGTTTTAATAATATAATATAATATAATATAATATAATATAATATAATATAATATAATGTGGTGAACATATTAAGTTAGGATGGTATGCAGGATCCCTCTCTAACTGTTGGTGTGGAAGAAAATGTGCCACACTGATTAGATCCTCAGTGAATAAACATAAACAACTGTTTGGCAACATCAGATAAAATGATAAGAAAACTTACAGGGCAAGGAGAGGACTTCTCTTCTTCTTATTGACTGTTAACACAACCGTTCACAGGTCAGACCTAATAAACCAGATAAACCAGATAAACGAATGCATGGACGATGACTTGACCGCTTCTTATCGTGTTTGGTCTTTATCTGTTCCATACAATGCCTTTAATAATTTGAAAGAGGTTTGGTAAAGAAATAATGCATGGGCAAACCCTAAAGACACTGTTTTAACGCTGTATTTTAAGCTATGCAAATGAGTTCCACACTAGGTTGGGCAACCTCGTTACGGCTACTTCAGACACAGGCGCCAGATTTCAATCTCCTCCTCATCAGAAAGGGTAATATGTCCTCCGGGTAGACACACCCTTGTTCTACGTTTCCAACTCGACTGGGAAGGACACACTAACAGACACACCACATCCTGAGTTTCTGACCTGACGAGGAAAGAAACTACAAGATTGTTGACAAACCCTTACGACCCCTCCAGCAGAAAGGACCTCTGCTTCGGCAGACACTGCCTGTCCCACACGGCTCCTCAGTGACACAGCCAGTCTGCAAAAGACCCTGTGAAGATCCAACTAACCCAGATGCTCGGTACACTCTTTAAGGACACTCTTGGTGCAACTTAAGTTCAGCATCCTCCAGTCCAGCTTAGCAATGACTACAAGATGGCAACTCTACTCCCTTCACGCATCCCACATCACCAGTGTAGGACGTCTCTACTGCCGGACTGATCACCGACTGTGTGGAACATACATATAAACTTACCAAACCTGTTTCTGGAGACCTTGGCTGTAGTTTATTACTGCAGCAAATTTGCAGCAACTTAGATAAAAATCATACGGTCTACTTCAGATACACACTAAAAAAAAATGGTTCTTCAGCGGTTCTTTGCGGTGGTTAAGGTGCTATATAGCACCACTACCATTTAAAGAACCTGTTAAGCCCAGTTTGGTTCTTCAGCGGTTCTTTAGCGGTTCTTTGGGGTGGTTAAGGTGCTATATGGCACCTCTTATGGTTCTACATAGCACCATTTGACAAAGGTAGGTGCTATATGGCACTTAAAGTGGTTCCCCTATGATTACAAGCCAATGAACCACTTTTAGTGCTATTTAGCACCATTTTTGTTTAGAACAGCTTAGATAACAGTTTCCTGGGGTCATCTGGTTACAAATAATAGGTATATTGTTTGTTTAATGATAAATTCATTTTCAATTCATTAATGATTCATTCATTTATCCCCATTTTGCCAGAGCCATTATGTGGTTTCCCATAAGAAGCATTCCCATATAATTCTCCTCCATTACTACATTCAGTTCAACAGCATTGCATTTATCAGTTCTGTGTTCACATCATTTATTTGTTTTGTTTTGTTTAATTCAGTACTTTTCTTTTTGGTTATTAGTTTATAATCATTTAGCAGTGTATATTCATTATTAGCATTATTAATCATTGTGGTATTTACTCTTTCATATCTACTATTAATAAATGTCATTAATTTGATTAAACCTGTGTCTTGATTGTGTTGAAGATCAAACACTCTACTAGTTGTCCAGACTCTCACAAATCCTTCAGATAAATCAGCTGATCAACTCCCTCTAGATTACATTAATTGTAAATTATCTAACAGCTCTTTTGGACTTTTCTTAAACTGTTAAGATATTATTCCTGACTGGTGCCCCGTATTGCAAAGGGCGAGGGGTCATCTGATACACTCATAACCACACCTGAAGTGACACGAGATAAAAAATCACTACATCATCTGTGAATTAAGTAGAAATCACTATCAAATGACTATAATATAATATAATATAATATAATATAATATAATATAATATAATATAATATAATATAATATAATATAATATAATATAATTTAATATAAGTTGTAATTGATAATTAACCAAAATATGACAGTTTGCTATGGGAGAATATTACAGCCTACCAGAAAATTGCATAACCACAGAAATTGTCATGTTGTTTCCCCATTCCTCATTGTTTTCAGTGCGGTAGATTTACTGAACACAGCAGTAAACATGTTAAAATGCACTATATATAAACTTATAAATAAAAAAAATTGGCTTGATACGGTTAACATGTAATGACACAATAAAAAACTCTATTCAGTGAATGAATCCAGTCATTATACTCCGTAATGTAAAGTTTGGGTTCTGTTCAGTGTAAATTAATCACCATTTGATGCATATTATGTCCTCCTCTCATATTTAATGTCAGCCAAGATTGTAGTTCTCAAAAGTCACACTCCAGATAACCATATTTGTTTTCGTTACTAAAGGAAATTCTGTCAGGACCACTATCGTCATATATGATTGACAATTAGCATACAATTTGGATTGGCGGTATGGTTCCGTTCTGGGCGAGAACTCCCTGCGCATCCATGCAGCCTAGCATGGGTAAGAGCAGGGAGAGCAGCAATAACCCCCCTTGGGGTAAACAGAACAGAACCAACATGAATGTATTGCAGATATCCTTAATTCAAGATTTTAAAGTACGACATAATTCGAGAATTTATTCTGATTCGAAGGGAATCAGAATGCCAAATCCTGACTGATGAGAGGAGGAGCTGGGGATGGAGGAGGGTAATTCGCTCCTGAGAAACGCGATAGTTGCGGATAATACTGAAGCAGCTTATATATGTATACGGTGATAGGCGTCGTATTCCTATAGGTAGATGTGGATCAGCTGATAGTCAGCTGATGCGAGCTTGACTAACGTGACCTGCCAGAACTAACGCTACGCTTGATTTCTATCAGGACCACTATCGTCATATATGATTGACAATTAGCATACAATTTGGATTGGCGGTATGGTTCCGTTCTGGGCGAGAACTCCCTGCGCATCCATGCAGCCTAGCATGGATAAGAGCAGGGAGAGCAGCAATAACCCCCCAAAACACAACCATATGCCAATATCCCCCAAAACCAACTGACAGCGCAATCTGGATGCTTTATAGTTACGTGAGTGAGCCAGGGCAACAAGCATGTTGCCAATACCTGAAAAGCTTGAGCAACAGCATGTTACCAACAATACCGGAAAGCCTTAAGCAACAAGTATGTTGCCCTTACCTGGATGACCTAAACGAGTATGTTGCCAATAACCGCATAAGCCATAGCAACAAGCATGTTGTCAATACCCGAAATGCTTAGCAGTAAACATGCATATTGCAATGAATGACATACCACCTGAAATGAAAAAGTGAAAATTGTGATACCAAAAATGTATCAGCTGCTGCTTGTTGTATATCCGCAGTCCAGTTCCAGTTTTGTTGAGTGACGACTGTAAATGACATCATGACCTTGTTATACTTGGATGTAGTTTACTTCTGTAGAAAACAAGAAAAAGAAAAAAAAAAATTTGTTTGTTATTTGATTTTTAACATCTCCCCACACTGGAGCAAGCAAGACGCATTGCAACAAGCGTGTTGCTGTAGCCAATTTAACCATTGTACGGGATCTATTGGGGGAAGCTTACACCCCTAGCAGCAGCAGCAACAACTGATACAACAAGCATATTGTGTAAATCGCAGAACCATTGCTAAAACTGGTGTAATTTGGCAGGGGAAGCATACACCCTACAGCAATAGCTCAGACTAGCAGCAACAACTGGTACATAAAGCATGTTGTATAATCACAGAACCATTGCTAACACTAGTGTAGTTTGGCTGGGGAAGCATACACCCTACAGCAATAGCTCAGACTAGCAGCAACCAAACTGATACAACTAGCATGTTGTATAACCATAGGACTAGTATTAAACCTAGTGTAGTCCGATCGGAGAAGCATACATTCTCTAGCTCGAATCATATGCAGTGCGCAGCTAAGCTATGAATACAGTGTGCTTCCTCATTCATGAACATGATTACTGCTCCCGTCCTACGGATTCCATCGGCTGTGGAGGTGAAGATGGCGACTCCCATGATTTCACACTCCTTTACAGGACCATCAAACTATGGTGTTGTTAGTGTTGAATACCAGACCCCTGCGGTGAATGTACTGTTTACCAAGTATGTTACTGATATCTAGATAGCTTTAGCCACAAGCATGTGGTAACTTTAAAGCAGCACGTTGCAATAATCGAATAGAATAAAGAACAAGCATTTTCCAATACAACCAGATAAGCATAAAACAACGCTTGAGCACTACGGCATGCGCTGAGGACAGTATGCGCTATAGCAGTGTTGCTGAAAAGACAGATATTGTTGATACCTGATAAGCTTAGCACAGCATGTGACACAATGACACCATATAAGCCTAAAACACGCCATGTTCCAAATAACGACTGGGCTAAATAACCTTAAAAGTTCAACAACCATGTTCCCAATAGCAACTAACAGCTTTTAATGCAAGCAGTTTTCAAATAGCCACTAGATAGGCCTAGCCTTAGAACAAGCAGTGTTTCAATAACTTTTATTTATTTATTTGTTTATTTTTTACTTAATATACACAGCTTAAATATAGAACCATGTTGAATGTCAGCCTATAAAAATGCAAGCTCTTAAAAATTAAAAATATAAGAATGCATTCAAATGCAATCACGGTATACAATACACTGTAGCTTTAAGAACGACCTGTTTCCAAGAACTAGATAGACCAAGCGTGTCCGAAGTGACTCAACTGAATTGTGACTGTTTACGGTCTTTTTTAAAGCTGTGCCACAGCAGAATATTTCCGTTTGCACCATGAATTGTTAATTCATATCAAGCAGCTGCTTGAATCTGTGCTGCATAGTGCTAAAAGCACAGCCTGTGCAACGCGATCAGTTGCCAATGACAACACATAGTAACGCACATAGCCAATATGATCGCGTAAGCCTAGCAAGAGCATTTTAATGAAAACGACTAACTTAAGTTAGATTAGCCCAAGCCACACGTATGGCATTAGCAACAAGCATGTTGCCAAAACCCTGATAGATTTTAGCAATGAGCAAAAAAGGACTTAGCTTTGTGAAGACTTTCAGAGATGAATGGAGAATGAATCACGTCGAGTCCTGTGTCAATAATGCAGCGATGGGAGCAGGCAACTTCCAAATCAGGCAACTTATGATCAATGCTGCAAATCTCGTGTTCAAGTTTAAGATGAATCTGAGGTGAAATCCTTGTGGGGAATGAATTCCTCTTGCTAAATTCCCGATTGCACAATTCCTTGTGAGATGTTGTTTGCCTGCCGAATTTCGCCATTTAATTCGCTCCTGAGAAACGCGATAGTTGCGGATAATACTGAAGCAGCTTATATATGTATACGGTGATAGGCGTCGTATTCCTATAGGTAGATGTGGATCAGCTGATAGTCAGCTGATGCGAGCTTGACTAACGTGACCTGCCAGAACTAACGCTACGCTTGATTATTATAAAAATGATGTGTGGACACGTTGAAAATGTCTTACATAAACATTTGTACAGGGACTTCAAGTCAGTGACAGGGGCACAAGACAAAGTACAAACTATACGCTGTATGTGCACAGTTTGAGTTATTTTAGGTTATATTGAGGTCTAGATGAGTAATCAAACTCCGATAAGAAGTTTTTTACTGAGATTTTGTTTTTTGGTGGGGTGAATATAGGCACAATATGGGCTTGAGAAATGAGCCCTACATGGGTTTGTCCATACTGGGGCTAATTGAACACATGGACAATCCATATATAGAGCCCATATATACCTCAGATTCATATTGTGCCTACAACAAATTGTGGCACCAACTGACAACATGTGCTGAACATCAGTTTTTGTTTTTATTCCTATCTTTATGGCCTGTGGTCCAACTACAGTGTCTGACTCAGTATATGCTCTTATGATTTGTTGCTGAGTTCATAATTGTGTGAAACAAAGAAAGCTGATGTGTCTGACGCAGCAACATGAATCTGAAGTAGACCACATGATTTTTGGTAGAATTAATAACTCATGTTCAACTTATTTTGTCCTGCAAAGGTGACCGATTTTGCTGTTACACTGTGAGGTATCAAATCTTTCAGCAAAATTGATTTGACTACATAACATAATTATTTTTTGCAACTTAAACAGGAAACACATTTCTCTGAAGCACCTCAGAGACCCATGAGCAAAGATGGCAGCGAGCAGGACACGTTCCTGTCAAGCAACTATTGAGATGAATGTAATGGCAATGGTGACAATAATGAACACCAGGTGTTATAGACCTCATCAATGAAACATAGTGAATATCAAAAGAGACAAAGTTCAAACAGTTTTTGGAGTCTAACTTTACACTTTCATTTTCATCATAAATAGATCAGCTCTTGTTATCTCTTACTTACACAAATCTATTTGTTTATCTGACCGTCTTTGTCCAGAAGGAGGCGCTACATGATCATTAGAGGTCGAAGAGGAACCACAGGTTTGCTTACAGTTCCTGGGATAGTTTTTACTACTGAATGATCCGGTATATTCGAGAGTTTCTCTTCTTGTGGGTGTGACTGTGAGAAACGTGAGCCCCTCAAAATTCAAACTTGTTTAATGTATCTCAAAAAGATAATAAAGTTTCACATTTTCACACAAAAAAAGTATACTACACCTGTTCACATTTTCAAATATGAACAGTCTAATAAGTGTATTTGACTGTTTAAGTGCAGAAAGCAGTGAAAAAGAGCATAATCCCAAACTGAAATTCAAGCCCTGTAACGCCAACAATATTCATCCGGAGCAAATGAAACGAGTGAGTGAGTGGAGGCGGGTTTGTGTGTAACTCACTGTCGGAGATATGAGAGAGAGAGAAAGCACAACTGATATCATGTGTCTGTGCTGCGGAAAATGAGTATTGGAAGCGTTTCAGATATTTCAGTATCGATATGTATCGAAAAATCAATTTTCGACCATATTACATTGCACTTAGTTTATAATTTTGCACTTAGTTTATTATTATTATTATGCCTTTTTAAAAGACTACAACTGAAAAATGTATATATTATATATAAAATTCAACCTGCCAAAGTGGCTAGTAGGAATGTCTGCATTACACGCCAGAGCTGAAATACACCCGCATTTGGCAGGTTGGCGAGTGTTAATGTCAAGCCTGGGTTACAGCAGAGTGAATAAACTATGGCACAAGTCTAAACTAACACTGACCATTTTTACTCTTGGTTCTGTTTAGCTTTTTTAGAAGAAAGAAAAAAGAAAAAAAAAGACAATTGCTCACATCTCAGACACGTTAATGTTGTGATTAGTAATTAGTGATATGACATCATTGACAGGCGACACAATGACACGGGCCGTTACACTGGTTAAAATAGCACATTTTTGTGGATTGATGGAAACATTTGGAATAATGTAAGTACACAAGTCAACAAAATATATAACATTGTTTTAGTGAGTTTTGGATATTTTAGTAAAACAATCTTACGGTGTCTTTAAATACAAAATAACAATACATGCACATTTCAGTTAAAAATAATGCCGACCTCTTGTGGAAAACTAATATAACATAGCATTTTCATGACTATTGCCACTAGATGG
Source organism: Leuciscus idus (assembly GCA_021554675.1). Taxonomy (NCBI): domain Eukaryota; kingdom Metazoa; phylum Chordata; class Actinopteri; order Cypriniformes; family Leuciscidae; genus Leuciscus; species Leuciscus idus. Next base: position 4,866,613 of record CM038623.1, read on the forward strand.
CCTTAATGCACTGTGAACTAAATGAAATTGAACATTTTTATTAACTAACATTAACAAAGTTTATTAAATGCTGTAATAATATATTGTTCATCGTTAGTTTGCGTTAGCTAATGCATTAACTAATGTTAAGACCTTATTGTATAGATTTACCACATGATCTTTGAAATACAGTCTTGTATGAAACAGCGCACAAGAGTCAAGTACTCACCCACTGCTGTATACAAATACATCTGTTGGAATTGATGCAATTAACACTCAGTGATGGTAAAAAAAAAATATATATATATATATACATATATATACATATATATATATATATATATATATATATATATATATATATATATATATATATATACACACACATATTCAGTGACTGAATGCCAGAAAAGATGTTTATATTCCACAGTTCCTTTTAGTGTAAATTAATCATCGTTTTGTATCTCCATCATTTGGCATAATGGCAGTTTTTTTAAAGGCACCTCTGCATAACCATTTGTTTAAAGTTTGTTATTAAAGGAAATCTAGGCTGTCTTATATAACCACTTGTTTAGTGTCAGGGCCATAAGGCAGCGAAGTCAAAAACAAAGTGCGAATCTAAGTTGTATCTTGGCAAGGAACAACATCTGTTTATATCGCTAATGGAGAATAAATGTGTTCAAACACTAGAGTGTTCATGCGTCGCGTTGATTTTTGTGATTGACCAAACAGAATATTCTTCTTCTTCTTTGAGTTTTTAACGCAGATTGAAGCTTGAGTGTTGCACTACTGCCATCTTCTGGAGTTATTTAACTCAGACCTATACAAAGCAGCATGTCATAGACTCTCCATTATTCCTATATTTGTAAGGAAGCAGTTCAGTTATCTTCTGCCTTGTCCACTCCTCCTGCATTCAGTGTGTTCTTTACTCCACATCTTGTTATTCCTATTTTATTTTTATTTTTTATCATGTCCTTTCTCTTTCTTGCAAATAACATGCACATATATTACTGTTTCTTTAACAATGGTCGCAAAAGCCAGTTTTTCCTGGAATGATTCCCTATAATGTGAAGTGTTCAATTAAATTTATGATGACATATTCTTAACTTTGATCGTTTCCTCTTTCATGTTTCTTTCTTCTCTTACTATCTTTTACAATGCCAACTCTATTCTGAATATCTCGTATACCTTTATATTCCTGGTGCCACTGTTGCCACTCTTTAACAATTCCTTTCCATTCAATGATCTTTCCTTCCGATCTTCAGAGACTAATGTCAGTATCTATGTTTTCTGTTTCTTAACAACCCATTTAAGCCCACCGGCAACTATAGTTGCCGCAGTGCATAGTTGTCATTTTCCTTTTGTAAATATTTTTCTAGATGTTGTCCATGTTTTATTTCTCAATGACATGCAAGCAAACAACCAAATAAAGGATTTCAAGAAAAAAAAAAAAAGGTATTCACTTCCTCCCTGTCACATGAGGCTGTCAACTTCCTACCCCTACTTCCAGGAAGCAGGGCGAAGGCAAACCCTCCCAAAGAAAGGTCATTTTTATGTTACTAATAAGTATTTTTTTTGTTTACATATATATATCTACATAATCATGAAGGTCTCTAGAATCATCCAAACAAAACTAATCTTACAAGAGATCTATAGTTTTTTGTATACTTAGTCAAAAGTCCAAGCGGCAACTATAGTTGCCGGTGGGCAAATGCCTTGTAAGTACATATATCATGGGAAAATGGGGTATACTGTGTTAATAGGTTAATAAATCAAGTTTATTGGTCTTGTTTAGTGCATAAACATAACTTAACCCTTTAAATGACATCTCTATATAGATATATGTTTTTCTTCATTCTATTTATTTGTATTTATTTATTTTCATTTAACTTTTTGATACACAATGCCCTGTTATGGCTGCACTTTGTTCTGCACTATGTTCCACAACTTTAACCCTTGTGCGCTGTTCGTTTGCGGTTTACAGTCAGGCTGTTTGGGGTCTGAGAGACCCCAGGCAACAAAATGTAATTTTGTAACAATATACAGTATTAAACAAATGTAATTTTACTCAGTTTATTAATGTTTTTACTCTACATTTGGACAGTTTTACACCACAAAATGTTCAAAAAAAGAAAAGAAAAATTCTCCAAAAAAAAAAAAATTTAATAAAAGATTTGCCTTATAAAATACCCACATTTCTAACTTTCATTCATGGACATAACATGTATAATTTGACATGGTTTAGTGTAAGATTTTTGGCCACATCTTGGAAAATGCAGTTTTAAAAGTAAAAAAATAAAATAAAAATCACTTTAACCAGTAGATGGCTGCAGAGCTCTAAAAGTACTAAAAGTTTCAAACTAAAAGACATCTTTTCACAAGTTTTTCCAGTTAGATTCATATCTACATTTAATGGAATCACAATTATAACAATAAAAGTTACTTTTTGTCAAAGTTTGGCAGTTTTTGTACTGAAAAAAAAATCAGTTTTTCAATAATGTTACATTATGATTAGAATCAAACCTGATCAGGATGTTACAAAGAGAAAAGTTGGAGTTTTTAGAGTTTATCATTTATTTCAAACATCTGTTTTTCATATAATTCTACAAATTTAAAGTGTGCCACTTCATTTCTGTCTATGTGTGTTCTATGTTGTTTCTGATTTTGAGGATGAATTTTGTCCATTGATCAAATTCATTTGATTCTAATCATAATAACATTACTGAAAAACAGATTTTTTTTTTCCAGTACAAAAAGTGCCTAAACTTTGATAAAAAGTAACTTTTATTATTATAATTGTGATTTCATTATATGTAGATATGAATACAACTGGAAAAACTTGTGAAAAGATGTCTTTCACTTAGTCAAAAAGCAAATAGCAAATAGTGGTGCTCTGCAGCCATCTACTGGTTAAAGTGATAATTTGTTACTTTTAAAACAGCATTTTCCAAAAGATGGGCAAAAATCTTACACTAAACCATGTAAAATTATCCATGTTATCCCCATGAATGAAAGTTAGAAATGTGGGTCAAAAAGACCCTGAACAGCGCACAATGGTTAAGGCAAATGGATTTGTTGTTTGTTGTGTTTTCATATTCAAGATATTATAAGCTAGATGCAGTTTTTTTTGGGTCTGCATCAAATGTTCTTCGACTTTTATACATAATAAATTTGTTTATGAATAAAGATTGATCTGTTGAAAGCAGTTATTTTGAGATAAATGCCAAATGTTCTCCTCCTATTCGTATTTTACATTGAAGGGGTGCATACAACATATTTGCCCACCGGCAACTATAGTTGCTGCACATTCAAATATGATTTTCAAGAAAGAAAAAAAAAACCTGGGGAAAATTTTTGACATTTATTTATTGAATAGGAATAACCCCTTGAGATGAACCATCTCGTTTTCGAGGGGGTCCTCGAGTCCAGGTACAAAAATTGACATTGACCTTACAGCGGCAGTCAAATTAAACAGAAAACACATACACAAATAAAACAAAAAACACAGTGATAATGATAATTGCAAAAATATATAATACATAACTCATACAAACAAGACATTCACTCATACAAGACTCTCCAAAGGTTGCTCACTCACCACTCAACAGAGTAAACACATGTACTAAACACACATCTAGACAACAGTAAACACGTATACACGTATGCACACATAAATATAAAGGATTAATGCACCATGCTTAAAATAGGTTCCATTTAATCCATTTTAAGGATATCAACTCTATCAGTGGTAACCACTATAGAGCAGTAGTGCAGTAATAACCACCGATAATGCTCCAGCATCTGTCCTGACCTGTACCCTCAAACCAGACAAAGATATCAACAAAAGATAATAATAATTAAAAATAAATAAAAAATTAAAATAAAAAATTGAAAATTAAAAAAATTAAAAACAATTGCATGTATTCTGAAAATGTTGAACTAGGGCATTTTTAAACATTGGAAAAGAAGTCAAAGAGCGAATTGAAATTGGAAGGTTATTCCACTCATACGGTGCTTTATATTGAAATGCATATCTTCCTATTTCTTTATTGATTTGAGGAATGAGAAAATAGATTTGGTTATTGTGTCGCAAGTTATAAATTGATCTAAATGGAATTAGATATTGTTTTAAATAGGAAGGATAATCCATATAAATACATTTGAAAATAAATTGTAACCAATGAAAATGCCTTCTATCTGGTAGGGTCAGCCAGGACAGCTGATGGTACATTTCACAATGGTGTGTTCTGTAGGGGCAGCGGAGGATAAATCTACACAGGCTATTGTAGGCAGTGTTAAGAGACTGAAGGCAGGAGGCTGTAGTGTTTTGATATACAGTGTCGGCATAATCCAAGATTGGCAATAAAAGTTGAGAAACAATTCTTTTTCTAACAGGAAAATTAAAACAGTTAATTGATTGGTATAAAATTCTAAGTGAGCAGTTAAGCTTATTGGTTATATTATGCACAAAATAAATGCAGAACATGTTCACATAGGATACTATTAACAGGATTATATGCATGAAATCATTCAGAAAAATTTGGGCACAAATTTGGCTTGTGTATCTGCTCTTTCATTGATCATAATGTTTATATGAGTGGGAAACCCAAATAAATACATCTCAGTTTCTTTATTCTTGAGTGTATTGTCATTATTCTGTAAAGAAAATGGTTCGACATGAAGCTTGACTGCAACACTTGTGACTTGCGGACTTGTAAATTTTTTTTGAAAAAATGAATAAACAGCTTGAATATAAATTTTTATTTTTTTTTTAAATAAAGACTTGCGGACTTGTGTTCCGTTTGCAGATGCTATTTCTGGCTCTCGTAATAAAAGTAAAAAGAAAACCCGTATGTAATTACTATATATAATATTTTTTTCAAAATGCTGTGTAAATATGTACCCGATTAAGGTGAATTAAAATGCAGCCTTATTAATGAGCAAAACGTTCGGATGTTAAACGCACTATTTACGCGTGGCTGGGAGCAGGTGTAGATTTCTTTCGTACCAACTAACATTTGGAAAATACGAAAATTTTAAAGGTCCCATGACATGCTACTTTTTGTAGGCTTTAATATAGTCCTTAGTGGTCCTTAGTACTGTATCTGAAATCTCTTTCCAAAAATTCAGCCTCAGTGCAGAATTATAGCCACTACAAGCCAGTCCCAGAATGAGCTTCCTTCAGACGGGCCGTTTCGGTGTCTGTAGCTTTAAATGCTGATGAGGAGGAGAAAGGCGGCGCAAGGTGGAGGGTGGGTGTGGCCTTGACCATCTTGCGCAACGGTACCATGCATGTTTGTTTATGTTGGATATATTGCAATGGCACGAAGACACGCAGTCGTTCAAGCATTTCAGTTTGACCCAGAATCTGATCCAGATGGAGAAGCAACGGATGAGGAAGTTGCAACTCAGCGGCTCCAGCAGGACGTTTCCAAATGGTTAGTTTAAAATATTATGTCTGGATACGGTACTTTATTGGGATGGTTTACAGTTATCATCATGTAGCTAACGCTAACCTACTGTTGCCTTTTCATGAGAGATCTGTAACGTCTGTAATTTATCTTATTACAATTACATCAAGCTCTGCGATCTTGAAATGCGGATATCGCGCGCGCCATATAACCAACAGGAAAACGGTTATCCAAATAACAAAGAAATGTACAACACTCGCGTTACAGTGTGTGTAACTTGATGCTGTCTACCTTTACATTAGCGCAAGTAACTGCATAGCTAATGTGACAGCCACAGTCTACGTGTAAGAGGCTAGGTAACCATAAACAGTAAAGCAACACACTTACTGTATATATAATTTGTTGCCTTACTTGTCCGACGTTCAGCAAGCCCAGCTCTGTATTGACCATTCGATGTTCATTTGTACATCCAATTATTGAGCAATTATTATGCTTCGCTCGCTCAAAAGCCATGATATCTCTCGTGGACAAACTAAAATCGCGCGCGCGCGTTCTACTTCCTAGCTCATTTTCTCATGGGCGAGAAATATTCTCTGGGGGGGCAAAGCCGAGAAAGGGGAGGTAACATTTCTCCTTATGACGTCATAAGGAGGAGATTCAAGATCAGCCCGGTTGAGCTTCCATTTTCTCAAAGGCAGAGAAAGATAGCAAAAGCTCGATTTACACCGATTACATTTTTTAGAAACTTGGGGACCATATACAGGCTAGGGGAACTCATATTAATGTTAAAAAACCTCAGAAAGTGGAAATTTCATGTCATGGGACCTTTAATGAATCCGAAAATTTACGCCAGAACCACTTTACACACGATTTACACGTGAAAAATTCGTTCTGCTCGTGTTTCATGAATGTGACCCACTGCCTGGCCAAAAAATATAATCGCTGTTTGGATTTAAATAGTCAAATGCTTAAGAGTCTATGATTTGATCATTATCACAATGATTATTATGTTTCTAGCATGTTAAATTCAATTCAATTCAATTAACGTTTATTTGTATAGCGCTTTTCACAATACACATCGTTTCAAAGCAGCTTTACAGAAAATGCACGAGTCCACATTACAAAGAGTGATCTGTTATCAGAGGAAACTGTCTAAGTTGTGTATTTCATAAATGCACTTATACAAAATCACACTTAGCTACAATGTAATTAAACAATGTAATAATTTAATGCAGAAAGAATGAGCTCATTGAAGTAATGAATTTGTTTGTTAGCAAATGATAACTTGTTTGTTTCTTATAATAAATGTTTGACATCAGTTCTTCTAACCCTAATGGATGAAGTGTGTAGCTTTTCATGTCTTATACAATCATGTAGGAAGACACATCATATTCCAAGATGACAATGTCAAGCTTCATCAGGCTCAGATTGTGAAAGAATGTTGTGAGGAGCATGAAGAATCATTTTCACACATGAATCGGCTCCTCTGAGTCCAGACCTTAAATTAATTGAAAGTCTATGGGATGTGCTGGAGGAGACTTTACAGAGTGCTGGACTCTTGCATTGTCCACACAAGATCCTGACCAAAACTGATGCACCTCTTGATGGAAATAAATGTTGTGATGTTATTTCCATCTAGATGTGCATCAGTTTTTGTTTGAGATCTTATATTGACAATGCATGAGTCCAGCACTCTATAACTGAGTGGGGTCAGTTCATTACAGAAGCTTCTAATGGCCATCTACTGGTCAAACAGTTGAAGTGCAAACATCTGATTCTTCAACATGTAGATTTTGAAACAACATATTAAGTCGACTAGATGATCATCAGAGGTAGAAGATATTCTAATCACAATCCAGTCCAATCTGATAGAGTTCAGACAAATGCTGCTAAAACACTGTTGTGACCTCTAGGGATGGGAATTGATAAGATTTTATCAGTATCAATGCCACTGACGATTCTGCTTATCGATCCGATTCTTTAACGATTCTCTTATCGATTCCTGATAGCACTGTGTGGAAAAAGCTTAGGAACAAAGCTTTTGTTTTAAAGTTTACACTTGAGTAAGCAAACTGTACTTTTTATGTAATTTATGTAATAAATGGAACCTTATTGTAAAGTGTTACCGATTAGTTATACACCAATTCAGACGTCTCGTGAGTTCAGTGTTGGAAAGATCAGTTGTTTTAACCATTCATTAAAATGAATCGGTTCAAAGGAGTCATTAGTTCACGAATTGGACGTGTCATACGCTTTGTGTGATTACCCCAGCAGTTAGGACATGGACATCCCACAAGGTTTGTGTCAACACAGAAAACATTACATCACTGGATAGGTTTTTTCGTTTATTTAAAGTGTGATTTTATGTCAGCTGAATGTGTGGAACGCTTTTCAGAGAAGATAAGGCAACATATTTAGCACAATTCACACCCAGCGGTAATTCAGAAAAAGAAAAAAATCTCAGAATGCTCCACATGAAACTTTGGTCTTCCGACCTTTTACCATCGTGTCGATTTATTTTGATTAATATGTGCGAGGGAGAGAGAGCAAGACAGCGCTTAGTTTGGAGACGGTGAAGTCTTGTTTACACTTTCGCCTGGCTCCGAAGAGAGAGAGAGAGAGAGAGAGAGCGTGCGCGACCGGGTCTCTCTCTCTGCTCGTTCTTTCAGTTAAACATGCGCCCTGTCACAAGCGCAGCAGTTCATCTACATTACTCACCGATCAAATAAGACTTTGGAGGGACAAAATTCACTTTGGCGAGCACTAAAAAAATTTAAATGCAGGAAAAACCCTGTTATTGCAAACGGCATAATTTGTCTCGTTTAGTAAAATAAAGCCAAGCTTTAGATCATCTCTCCCTCTCCATGATTCCCTCCTTTGCTCAAATCGCTTTGACATCATGACACACAGATGCGAAGGACACCGTGCTATGGTGCCCGATAAAGGACAAAAGGGACAGTTGTGAGTTCACGGTTTGTATATACTATGGCTGGGACTCTGAGCAGGAGCATCGATAAGAGGACTCGTTAACGTCGAGGGCATACAATATCGATGGTTCATAAAACTTAGAACCGGTTCTCGAGTGGAACCGGTTTTCAATTCCCATCCCTAGTTACCTCTATGTCTAATGTTAACATTCATATCAGCTTCCTTTCTTTATTCATATAAAATCGTGTACACATAAAGTCATATTCACTGTAAAGATGCATGGGAACAAAAGTGATCAAATGAATTGAATGCCTCTTACAGTTCATTAATTAATGAGTAAACTGAAAGTACATATGTTGATCTGGGGTTTTTTCAGACTTAACTGTGTTGATGGATACAGGACACAAAACACTGTATATTTACAATAAAAACATTGCAGTAACGGTACATTTGGAGGAACCGGTTAATGTGCTTTTGTCTCACACACAATCCTGAGAAAACGGGAGGATCTCAGTGACTTTCAGTGACTTGCTCAAGCATTGCTCAAACCACAGCTCTTATTACTTATTATGGTTTCATTACTTATTATGGTTTCACTGGCCTCATGTGACGCTTATACACTCTCTGACATGTGAAGCATGAAGAACTGCTGAAAATCTCTCTGATTTCCAAACCTCTTATGTATGTCCTGTGCTGTATTTTTGTGTCATATGAAATAGTTTGTCTCCTCTCTACAGTCAAGAGATGAAAGCTGCTGGAGTTTCTTCACACAGAGTATCTCTAGAAGAGTAAAGACTGTCATACACACAGTGCCAGTCAGAGTCAGTGTGTTCGTAACCCTGAAACGATGCCCTCACTCTTTAAACATTTCTAGCAAAACAGTTTCACTGTAAACAGACAACATACAGTGAGTTCATTTAAAATAATATTTGTATGTATTACTTTTTATGCTGACAACAGGCCAACAGTATATAAGGTGCCACATTTATTAATGTGGAAATTATTAAATGGAAACAAACTGCATGTCTAAAATTTTTTTGTAAATTAAAATTACATGACAGTGCTGACTTAATAAAGACATGTATGATATTTAATTCACATTTGTTCTTTTATTAGTCTTTTATTTATATAGTGTTTTAACCATTCATGTTTTACAACATTTTTACATTTTACATGTACTACATTTTTCATTTACTAATTATGTGGTTACATTATTTCATCAAGAAATTTTGAAAGCATTAACAACCTATCGCTGTAACCTTCATTTGCATTAGGCAAAGTAATACCCCTGTTCCTTTTTGTATTTCTATGTTTTAAAATCCTCTCAGCTCCCTTCCAGCTGTCCTATAAGAGAAGAAGTGAGAGAGACACTGTGATCCAGTGATCTGCCCCCCAAATCAGGCCAAATTAGAGAGAATAAGAGTAATTACTTTAATTGCTGATTCTATTCTATTTTAATTTAATTAAAGCGACACTATGTAACTTTTCAACCTTCATAATATATTTCCAAGATCCTTGTGATGGTACATCGACTTACAATAGGTTGAATGACACGTCTGCCATAGCCTGACAGGGTCTGTATCGCTTTTACTGGCACTATGTAACTTCGGGGTTCGGGTAGTAACAAGAGCACAAAAAGAACTACAAAATTCGACTGCTTTACGGCATACGTCACTTCCCCCACCACTTCGTCAAATTTGGACGTGAGAGGCCAACCAGCGTTTGTTTTCGGCTTTCGTGCGTATGTTTTTGTCATGGGGGTTGTTTACACCTGGCCACTTCATGCATTTTCTCAGATCGGATAGCTATCCGATCGTGAAAAGTCCAGGTTTAAATGCCCTGGACAAGTGTAAATGCATATGGTTTTTGAAACCACATATGTAAATTGTACTCTTCCCAAAAATGCTAAAAAAAAAAAAAACGTGTGAGAGCGTTGCATAGGCTATATGTTATATCCAGATATGACGACGCGCTGGAACACGCATCACCGCAGATGAGCAACTGCATCAAGCCAACGTGCAAACTTTCGCAAATCAAAGTGAAAGTAAGTCGCAGACGCTTTAACACACAATCTTCATCATTAAAAGTAAAGAAACGAAATGATCTTACCAGGGCTGTTACTGCTCTCTCTTATTGCGGTCTTTGATTTTGAAATTTTAGCTGATGATCTATAAAATGCAGCTCATATCTCGGTGACGTGCACTCCATTAAATCTGCATATAGCCCGAGAATTGAAGATCGAATTTAAATCCGTTTCGCAAAAATACATTTATGTGACCAGGTGTAAATGGAATCGTTTTGATAAATCAGATAGCTATGCCTCACGAATTAGTTTGCCAGCTGAACTCAGGTGTTGTGAGGTGTATTTATCACGTAGTCCTGAGGGATATATCAGACGACGCTGTTGACGTTGATTCCTGCGATTATCATGAGAACAGCTTTCAATATCTCACATAATTATCACAAATAAGCCTAACGTAGAGGTTGTAAATAGTGTAAACGAGCACAATTTGCAAACTATTATGATAAATTGCAATAATCATGTCTAATGACATCATAACGGCCAATGTTATGAAATAATGCGACGTACATTTAACTTAATTGATGTTATCTGGCATTTTGTAATGTTTACATTCCAATAAAAACAACACAAATTAAATTATACAGTAGGCCTAGACTATAGACTATTTACTTGTGATTTAGCTGCAGTCATGTAAAAATGTTATATTTACGACAGTGCAAGTATTCCACAGCGACTCTAGGGGTCGCTGTTTGACAAAAACACAATTTCTACTTAGTGTGGCTTTAACAATTAAAAGTAATATTAAATAAATGAATGAAATAGATTAAAGTGAATTAACATGAATGTAAATAAATAACACATCCACAATGATTTGTACATAGTTTTTACAAAGTGGTGGCATGATTCTTGCAGACAATTAATAAATTAAATTCAGGGTGGAGGGAGTGGAAATGTTTAGTGACTTGTTACCATATATTAAAACTTGCCATTTATAATAGTATATTCTTGGTTTTTCACAACATCCTTCCAGGCCATTTTACAATCAAAAGTTATAAATAAATACAATGACATATCAGCACCTAATGAACTGAAAGAGAATTAAGTAGAGTAGACTGAATACAGTTGTACTTTTTTTTTTTAATTAGATGCTTTTATCATAACAAAATTACTTTCTGAGAATTGTTCCCAATGCCAGTGTGAACATGCATATAGAATAATCATCCGTGTGCAACTTGCATGAGAAAGGAAACGTTCAGTGTTACAACTGTACTCCATTAAATCTGTACTCGGAATTGTGGCACAATGTTTGTTTGTTGTTAAATCTGACACAGAGACAGTTTGGACTCAAAAACCTTAAATCCAGCATAGAGTGGTTCAGTGAAAGTGGTGTTGTATGTGTATATGTGTGTAAGTGTGTGTGTGTCAGAAATGCTGTGGAAGGACAGAGTGCCGGCCGACACGTCCAGATACACTCCTACTATTTTAGATTGTGGTACATGGGTTGGTATGTGATTGCACTCATTATTGTGCCATACAGCGAATCCATTACCAGTGCAGAACAGGCACCAGGATTTGTCATTGTATCCAAACTTACAGACAGTCCCTTCTTTCCTGCTTATACCTTTATAAGCCACTGCTATACGAGCCCAGCCAGTCCGTTCAACCTCCCAGTAACAGCGTCCAGTCAGACTCTCTCGACACAGAACCTGAGGAATATCAGCAAATCTCTCTGGATGATCAGGATACGGCTGATGCTCTTCCACATATTCTATCTTTCTGTTCTCTTCAGACAGGATAAGTTGAGTGTTTGCTGTGTTTGGATCCAGCGTAAGATCACAGGCATCTGAACACAAGAAGAGAGATAAAAAGCTTATTAATCTCTTTTTTAAAATGTGCAAGAGAGTGTTAGAAAAATAACCTACACTTTTGTAGTCCTGATTTTATCCTGAAGGGCCCTCCATGATCCAAACTAAAAAAGACACACAAATATACAGACAAAACAAATTGTAAGTAGTTTGAATAGATATTCACATACAGACTATTAATATAAAGAGTCAAGTCATATTTATTTGTACAGCACATCTCTCAATACATATTGTTCCAAAGCAGCTTCACAGAGCCGTATGTCTCAATGTCTTGAGATTTTTTATATCTTGATATCTTCAGACACCTGTAAACAGCTTTACAGGAAATATTCTGCAGTCTTTTTGAGCTCCTAGTGAACAGCCGAAGGAGCTAAAACGGATTTGATATATGCATATAACTGTAAAACAAATAATTTAATATTTAGTTGTAAATTATTTGCATTCAGTAACTCTGTAACCAATAAATAACAGTACATAAGTATCTCTACCATCTTCAAATTCTTAATAACCCAATCTATATATTCTAATTAACATACTCAAGTTTTAGTTTTAGTTTAGCAAGCACTTTCTGCAAATATTGCCCTTTTACAGTAATATGTAAAAACTGCAATAAAGAAAATGGTACAAATATGGATTTAACTGTTACATGCAGAGATCGGAAGAACCAGAAGAAGAATTATTAATTTTAATCGAAGCAAAGTTTGGTTAAAAGCTCCGACTTCAATTATTTGAGTTCTTAACTTGTACCCCACATACTTGAGTATCTGCAGTGAGCAGTTTGGATCATTCAGTTTCTCAGAGAGCAGCTTGACTCCTGATTGTCCTGGGTGATTGTAGCTCAGATCCAGCTCTCTCAGGTGTGAGGGGTTTGAACTCAGAGCTGAAGACACATAACCACAGCCTTCCTCTGTCACCATACAGCCTGACAACCTACAGAAACACACAGTCAGATCATCTACAGACCAGAGTATGTGAGCGGAGCGGAGAGAATTTGCGCTCCACGCTCAAAGCATTTCATAATTACACCGCTCAAGCTCCGCTCTGGGTGTACAATTTTCCGCTCCTCGCTCCCTCCCCACTCCGCCCTTAATACGTTTCGCTCTGTTTTCGCTCCACAGTAAATTTTTATTCTTTTTTTTTTTTTAAATAACACCAACCTCTGATCAGAAGATGCATGTACTGTAAAACGAATACGGAGTACTAAGAGAAGAACATCCACATACTTTATTGGAATTTTGAACAGCCCCAAACCAATAAATTAGGCTATCCTTTAGCTCATCGGTTCCCAACAGGGGGGTCGCGGCCCACAAGGGGGCCTCAGCGAGCTCTGTGGGGGGTCGCGTCATATTTTGAAAAGTTTTGAGCAATTTGCATTAAATAAAAGTCCTTAACTTTTTCCTGTTCAAAATGTATATAATGAGGGAGTTCATCATGAATCCATTTTCCAAACCGTGTTTTTGTCTTATCCTGAATCACTATGGTACACCTATAATAAGTGATTACATTGGGACTATTTTACCCTGGTTCGGATCGCTGCCGCTGCGGAGTAGCCCAGTACCTGCGTGACTCGTCATAGACGCACACAGAGAGAGAAGTAGTTCCGACTACAATGTTCTTCCGAAAGACGAATTATTCAGTTAATAAACGCATGTTTGTTATCGCTCGCTATAGCGCCAAAAGCCTCAAAAGTAAAGCCTCACATTGATAAAGCCTCACAAATAACATGCAAGTATTGAGGCCCCAGACAGAAGTCATTTAGTAATAGCCTATATTCATTCTTTTTTTACCTACACACAAGTGTGAATACTGATATGTTTGTTATTGCATTTAAAATAGGGCAAATTTATAGGCTACTCCTAGGCTTACATTTTTAAATTACAAAGGGCCTACTAATGTTTTTGTTATTGTATTTTCAATATTATAGGCTATTATTTGTGCATAAACATATCTGTTTATAGTAAACATACCGTTTGTTTGAAAACAACATATTTTGTCATCCTTGCTGTAAGCTTACAAGAGCGAAAATATCATTAAATGTGAAGGGGGGCCCTAAAATATTTTCTTGGGAAAAAGGGGGTCTCAGACAAAAAAAGGTTGGGAACCACTGCTTTAGCTCACTTTAAAACAAAGCAAAATAGGAATCACAAGGAATCTTTTGACGTTGTAATCACCTCCCCGCACTCGTGTTCTCCTTTGTCATCACTACCTTTTACAAAACATTTATATTTTTTCCCCTTCTTCACGGTAATATTTCGGAAACGATCTGAAGAGAAATCGCAAAAGTAATAACTTTTATTCTGCGTTTAGACGACCGTTATGGGAGGGAAATCTGCGTGCATATGGTGACGCAAAAGTGTGTGAAATTCAATGTAGTATGCACTCAGTGGCAATGTGAAGCACTGATCGGTGCCTTCACTGTCTAGCAGACTTTTGCTTTTACCGTTTAGACGGAAACACGACGGTGGAGCGTTTTTAAGATTTCCACTCTGGAGGGTGGTTTCACTGTTTTTGTGTTTTTAAGCCCCAAAAACGCCGTCGCCGTCTAAACGAAAGGCACATCTGATAAAATATTTTTACGTTTTCACCCGCGAGCGTTCTTGTGTAAACAGGCAGGGCCTTATAAAATCGTCCATCATATAATGGAGTTGCACAGGTAGAAATCGCGAGGGGGTCTGTAAAAATATCATTAAAAGCATGTGTAAAATTAATTACATGATATATACTTTATATAAATGTTTGTGAAAGTACTAGTAAAACAATACAAATGCAAACAAATGCAAAATATGATTAGAAACATTTTGAGTCCCCCTCTGTTGCCTCACAGTGGTTTGATCCTGAGCGATAGTGGAGCGTTTTTGGAGAGAGAGAAAATCACAACGCTCCGACATTAAAAAAATCCGCTCCTCGCTCCTGGCAAAATCACGCAACTCCGCTCCTCGCTCCGCTCCCACTCCGCACCGCTCACATACTATGCTACAGACACACATCAACAGTAAACGGGTTGTTTTAAAGCCAGTATGGAACCACCATGAATGACTCAATGTAAAAGTCAAACCTGAGTATTTTCAGCTGACAGCTTGGAGTCTTCAGTCCATCAGAGAGACATTTCACACCTGAATCCTGCAGGTCATGGTTACTCAGATCCAGCTCTCTCAGGACACAGTTTGAGGATTGAAGAGCTGATGACAAACTCTCACAACACTGAGCAGTGAGATTACAGCCAGCAAGACTGAAATATATGAGATTTATATTTTTTAACTGCATTCTACAATTAGGATTTCAATAATATCAGCATCATGTAAAAATACTTTTTTTTTTAAATAATCAAAACATACTTAAGATGTATAAGTTATCACAACAATTGCAATTATATTCAGAAACTCTTCAATGTAATACATTATTAAACACTCACAGAGCTTTCCTGCAGTTGATCACAGCTGGTATCAGTCTTCTTCTACCCTCATCTGATGTGTTGTATTTCTTGAGGTCCAGCTCATCCAGCTCCTCCTCTGACATCTGAAGCATGTAGGCGATTGTTGAGCAGTGAGCAGGAGAGAGTTTCTTCTCTGAGTGTTTGTCTGATTTCACAAACTCCTGAATCTCTCTGGACAGAGTCTGGTCTTTCACTTCCAGCAGACAGAGGAACAGATTGATGGATCTTTCAGTGGAGATTCCATCTCCATCTCCAAATTTGATTTTCTCTTTAATGTACTGTGTGGTTCTCCTGATGCTCTCTGAGCTGTTCTCTGTGTGTGTCAGTAGATCCTGTAAGAGTCTCTGATTGGACTCCAGTGAGACGCCCAGCAGGAATCGCAGGAACAGATCCAGCTGTCCATTCTCACTCTCAATTGCTTTATCTACTGCACCTTTAAGCAAACTTTGTACTGAAGCAAAATTCTGCAGTCCCTCCATAGTTACATTCACATGGTAGTAAAACACATGAAAAGCAGAAAGAAACTCTTGGACGCTCAGATGAATGAAGCTGTAGACTTTCCTCTGATGAATCACAGATTCCTCCTTAAAGATCTCAGTGCAAATCCCAGAATACACAGATGCGTCAGTGACGTCTATGCCGCTCTCTCTCAGGTCCTCCTCATAGAACATCACATTGCCCTTCATCAGCTGTTTGAAAGCCACTTCAGCAAGTTTCACAATCACTTCTCTGTTGGACTGCAGGAGTTTCTCTGGATCTTTCTCTTCATACTTCTGATTCTTCATGTTGATCTGAATCAGCAGGAAGTGGATGTACATTTCAGTCAGAGTTTGAGGGATTTCTGCTCTCATATCTTCTTCCAGGAGCTTTTGAAGCACAGTGGATGAGATCCAGCAGAAGACGGGTATGTGACACATGATGTGGAGGCTTCTTGCTCTTCTGATGTGTGAGATGATTCTGCTGGCTTGACGCTCGTCACTGATTCTCTTCCTGAAATATTCCTCCTTCTGAGGCTCATTGAATCCCTGAATTTCTGTCAAACGGTTTATGTATTTGGAGGGGATCTCATTGGCTGCTGCTGGTCTGGAGGTGATCCAGATGAGAGCAGAGGGAAGCAGATCTCCTTTAATGAGGTTAGACATCAACACACCCACTGATGAAGTCTCAGTCACATCAGAAACTTTCTGAGCCTCAGTGAAAAAACTCAGTGTGATTCTGCTTTCATCCAGACCATCAAAGATCAACACAACTTTACACTCCTTATAAATCTTTAAGTCCAAATCTTGAAGTTCAGGATAAAAGTCCAGCAGAAGTCTGTGAAGACTGTACTGATGATCTCGGATCAAGTTCAGCTCTCGAAATGGAAGCACAAACATGAAATCTACATCCTGATTGGCTTTTCCCTCGGCCCAGTCCAGAATGAACTTCTGCACAGAAACGGTTTTCCCGATTCCAGCGATGCCTTTAGTAAGAACATTCTTGATGTGGACTTTCTCCTCACATCCTGGTTCAGGAGAGGCTTTAAAGATGTCATTGCAGTAGATTGGAGTGTCTTGTGAGTGTTGTGTTCTGGCCGTTTTCTCCATCTGTAAAACCTCATGTTCTTCATTCACTCCTTCTCTCTCTCCCGCTATGATGTAGAGCTGTGTGTAGATCCTGTTCAGGAGGATGTCATTCTCTTGGATTTTGTTTCCCTCAAATAATCTCTCATACTTGATCTTCATGCTGGTTTTGTGCAGGTCTTTGACTGTCTGCACTGGTCCATTGCTGAATCTAATGTGTTTTTCCATAGAGTTGTTACTCCTTACAGACTCTGATCTCTGTCTCTTCCTCCTGCTGATACTGACAAAAAACAAAAAACAAAAGGGCATTAGAGTACTAGTTATATTATATAACTGGAATGCACCTATCATGAGTAGTGGCTGTAGTAATCGCACAAGGCAATAGAATCCAAATAAGCACTTTATTAATCCACAAAGGAACATACAAGAGATCACAGGAGCAAATTAACACATAACCATGAACGATACCGGACAATGAAACAAAGGAAATTGAGGGCTAAATTCACAGGGGAGTAATCAAGGTAAAACAAAACAGGTGCAGGAACTAATTAACTACCAGGGAGACAAAAAATTATCAGGAACACAGCCAAAACAGGAACAGCAAAAACAGAACAAAAATACAAATAAAACTAAACGGACATAGAACTACTACATAGAATGAGGCAGAGGGCCGTGAGAGAACGGCACGAGGCCGGTGGCGTGATTACTGATGAACATCACCTGTGCTCTGCACCGGTCTCGTATCTCTCACAGAGGAGCTTCGTAAGCATTAAAAGAGGAGGGACGACAGAGAAGGACGAGAGAGGACCAGGTCTGGATTTTTTCTATATATTTTGTTTATGTGTGTGCAGCAGTCGTCCGTGAACAGATGCCACCTTTACTTTCGTTTTGTATTTGTTTATTTATATAAAATAAACAAACCCGCCTCCCGTATCCTTCCCATAACAACAAACCTTGCTACATTGGTGCCGAAGCCCTGGAGGAAGGAGGGACATGCTGTCGGAGAGCCCTCGCTGCCGATGGGGATCGCTGTGCTGAGGAGGTCGAACAGCAAAGGAGCGGAGACCACCGATGGCTGCTCGAGGCGGTGGTGCTGGAGCGATTGAACAGCAGGTTGGACGGAGAACTCGCTACCGTGCTCCTGGGTCGAGGAGGAGTCGCTCCCGTTCACCGTGGGCCGAAGCCTGCTGCCGTACGCCATGATGGGGGACTCGCAGGGAACGGGGGACTCGCTGCCGACTGCCCTCAACCGGAGGATCGAGCCGTCCTCCGAAGGATGTCCAGTTCCATCGCATGGCACCGTGAGTGAGAGTCTCTCATCTGGTTGAGGACTTGTGTTTCTCTTTTTTCTGGTCTTGCTTCTCTTTACTTCAGTGATTCTGCTGATCAGGTGCTCTATGTGAAATCGTATCTGTCTATTTGATGTGTGTTTGTCTTTCTATATATATATATATATTATGGAAGGAAAGCAGCAATTTAAGCAGTGTGTCACTCCCTGTCCTCGCTTTATCACGGGTGGGGATACACACGAGCTTTGTGTGATGTGTCTGGGACTAGAGCATGCCCAGTCAGCTCTCGAGGGGGCTGGCTGTGAGCATTGTGAGAGGCTGACAATGAGAACTCTCCGGTCCCGCCGAGCACTCTTTGAGGAGGGTGCTTCGGCTCGCGTTCCCCAGGGCTCGGGTCCCGCTGCTGCTGAGGCACAGCGAAGACGCTCGTCCTGGGGTTCGCAGATGGATTTAACGGCGGGGTTAGAGACGGGTGATCCCCTATCTCTGCCTTTAACCGTTGAATCCGACGCTTCAGTTTGCAAGTCAGAAGCATGCGCTGCGGTTTCTTCTGCTCGCGCTGAAGCGCAGGTGCAACAGCACTCCAGTTCCGAGGAACTGGATGTTGTGAGCCTGGGTGATAATGAGGATTTTGCACTTTCACACACACAATCACACACACACAAGAGGAGCTTTTGGAGGTTGTCACTCGTGCTGTTGCTAGATTAAATCTGGACTGGCCAGCCAGTGAGCAGGAATCATGTCAATCAAAAAGTAAATTAGATGAACGATTTCTGCCATCTAGATCTCAACCTCCAAAGCGGGGCTTACCGTTCTTTCCTGACCTCCACACTGAGGTGTCGAGATCATGGATTAGACCGGCATCATTCAGAGTTTTTAACCCAGCGACATCTGAATATTCAAATATAGTAGGGTTAAAAAAACATGGTTATGCGGCGATCCCTCAGGTGGAAGAGACGCTTGCTGGCTATCTCTCCCCTGAGTCTGCATCGTCGCTGAAAGCCCCGCAGCTGCCCACTAAACCAGTAAGAACGACATCGGTTTTAGTGGGTAGGGCATACTCAGCAGCAGGTCAGGCGGCCGCCAGTTTACACACTATGGCGGTCCTACAGGCATATCAAGCTGATTTATTAAAAGATATAGATGATGAATGTGAGGAAGTGGGGAGAGAAACGATAGTGGAGATCAGGAGGGCAGCTGATCTGTCTCTTCGGGCCACCAGGGAAGCGGCAAAGTCTATCGGCCACTCTATGGCAGCACTGGTGGCCACGGAGAGGCATCTCTGGTTAAACTTATCTGACATTAAAGAAAGGGATAAAAAAAATTTGTTAGATGCCCCTGTCTCCTCTACCGGTCTTTTTGGCGACTCAGTGAACTCGGTCGTCGAACGATTTCAGGAAGCGAAAAAGCAGGCAGCTGCATTTCAAAAGTTTCTTGCCCGAAAAGTCTATGTCTCTGGGGCTGCTGGGCGGGAGCAGCCCCAGTCGAGTATGCCCTCCTCCCATAGAGCTCAGCAAAAGGTGAGCGTGGCTGCCCGTGCTCCCCCACAGAGAGACTGGGGGCCGGGACAGCGTGCTCAGCCAAGGTCTTCCCGAGGTAGAGCAGATCTGAGGACTGTGATTATCTCCAGGAAGGCCTCGGCGAAGAAGTTTCGATGGCAGTCCCCTCCGAGGGGAATCGGTGTGTCGAGGCACCCGTTTCCTCTCGGTGCCATCAGGGGGCCTTGTTGCCAACCCTGCCACCTCCGGTGTTTCAGGGCGCAGCGGTCCTCAGCGAGTACTCATCTCCATGTCCGCCCGGAAACGTAGCGGCATGGGGAAGCTCGCACCCTCCGAGGGGGGTACGAAGTGGGTCAGTTCGGTTGCTTCCTGCCGGTGCGCCGTTTCAGGTCGCCGAGCTGGCCGCTCAAATAACAGAGGCTGGTTCCCTTAGTAGAGCATCTGGCAGCGTGGAAACTTCTGCCAAATGTCTCAGATTGGGTCCTGCGTACAGTGGAAAAAGGGTACAGAATTCAGTTCGGGTCATGCCCGCCCAGGTTCAACGGGGTAGTACACATGGTAGTAAACTCCGAGCAGGCTTTGGTGATGGAAGGAGAAGTACAGACACTTCTGCAAAAAGAGGCTATAGAGAGGGTTTCTCCCCACAGCAGAGAGTCAGGGTTTTACAGCCCATACTTCATAGTTCCAAAGAAGGGTGGGGGGCTGCGGCCCATTCTAGATCTGCGCCAACTAAATCGGGCAGTCAAGAAATTTAAATTCAAAATGCTCACGTTGAAACAGATTGTGTGTCACATCAGGTCCGAGGACTGGTGTGTCACAATAGACCTAAAAGACGCATACTTTCACGTCTCCATCCTTCCGCAACACAGGAAGTTCCTCAGGTTCGCTTTCGGGGGCGAAGCGTACCAGTATCGGGTTCTTCCGTTCGGCCTAGCACTGTCACCCCGCACGTTCACAAAGTGCGTGGATGCAGCTCTGGCTCCTTTGAGACTCCAGGGCATCCGCGTGCTGAACTATATAGATGACTGGCTCATCCTGGCACAGTCAGAACATCAGGCGGCCCAGTATCGAGATACTGTGCTAGCTCATATGAAGACGTTGGGGTTAAGGCTAAATGTAAAGAAAAGCGTGTTAGTTCCACAACAGAATACCACTTTTCTGGGCGTAGTATGGGACACAAAGACAATGAGAGCCCGTTTGGCGCCCGCCAGGATAAAATCGATCCTGGAAGCCGTGCGCAGGATAAGACTAGGCCAGTCACTCACTGTAGTACAGTTTCAGAGAATTCTGGGTTTGATGGCAGCAGCGTCCAACGTGATTCCTTTTGGCCTGCTGTACATGAGACCCTTACAGTGGTGGCTCAAGACCAGGGGGTTCTCCCCGAGGAGAAATCCGTTTCACATGATCAAGGTCACGCGGCGATGCCTACGTGCCTTAGTTATGTGGAAAGATCCTTGGTTCTTGTCCCAGGGTCCGGTGTTGGGAGGCGACCATGAGTGGTCGCTCGGCTCGGGGTCTGTGGAGCGACCATCATCTTTCCTGGCACATAAACCAGCTGGAGATGATGGCCGTGTTTCTGGCACTCAGACACTTTCTCCCAGACCTCAGGGGCCACCATGTGTTGGTTCGCACGGACAACACAGCGGTGGTCTCCTATATAAATCGCCAGGGGGGTTTACGATCTCGCCGACTTTGGAAATTGGCACATCGAGTTCTGGTTTGGGCTAGAGCTTAGATTCTCTGCCCGAGCCCGAGCCCGGACTCGACCCGACCCGCGGGCCGGGCCGGGCCGATATTTCCCGCCACTGTCCTCGGGCCAGGTCGGGCCGGGCCCTTGATAAAGCACGTCACGTGTCATGCGCAGCGTTCTCGTCCACTCGCACTCGCAGTCTCGCACGCGTGACGCATCACACCTGCTGTGCATGCTGTACTATTCTGTAGCTCAAGTGCTTGAAGAAGCAAAGAAAAAAATTAAAACAGGAGAATTAACTTTGAGCAAGTTTGGAGGAAAATCGAAGGTATGGAAACATTTTAAACTAGTCGTGGGGAGTGACAACATATGTGTTGGCTTTGTCTCGTGCATTAAATGCGGCACGCTGCTCGCCTATGACAGCAAAAAAAAACGGGGACTTCGACGATGAACAGACACATGAAGCAGTCTTGCCATGACAGAAATTATGAAGTAGTCAGCCTCAGCCCTCGATGTCCTCTTTTGTTACTTTTCTGAATTATTTCTGAATAAACAAACAACGCAGTTTACATGCTTCTTCCTTGTCGCATTATTCATTTAGATAATAATTAATAAATGCACGCACAATTATGAATGTGATAAATGTTACAGATATGTTTTATGCACAAACAAATGCCTTTCAACATGTGCAAAATTCAGAATTAAGTGAATGTGCAGCAATTTGTTCAAAAAGAGAGTATGTAGTAGCCTACGTGTTTTAGCCATTGAATAAGCACATTTAGTTTCAAGTTTGTTAAGTTTTGTTTTGAAGAAAGCTTTTCTTTAAAGTGAATTTCGTTTAGTATAAATTGTATTTTAATTTTAATAAATTTTTCATCAACCAATTGCCTAGATTTAATACATAAAAAGCAATTTACCAGACAATATAATCATGACATGGAGTCGCGGGCGCGCCGCGGTCACTTACACCATTTGAAACTCGCGCTGTCACCGAATTTACAAATGCACATCTTGCTTGTTGCTCACACACATATTATGTTGAAATAACAATATGTTGAAGTAACATTATTAATAATAATTAATCTTTAAGAATATTTGATTGAATGCTGAATGTTGTGCATGTCCAATTTAATAAAATTAAAACTTTAATTGTGATAATTTAAAAAAATTAATATTTAATATTGAGTGGCCAATTTTTGCTCATTTATTAATAGTATTTATATAATATATATAACTGCGCAGCTCCCCCTGTAGCCTAAATGATCTAGCACAGCAGCACCTGCGTTAAAAAAAATCCTGGCGCCGCCCCTGGTTATAATGGCCCACATATTAAAAATGGTCGGGTTTAAATCGGGCTCGGGCTCATAATTACAGTAAACGTGTCGGGCCGGGCCGAGCTCGGACACAACGGGCTCGGGCTCGGGTAGGGTCGGGCTTGATTTGTTGGGCCCGATCTAAGCTCTAGTTTGGGCCCAGGGGAAGTTGCTATCAGTTCGAGCACTGTATATTCCGGGTTACATGAACAAGACGGCAGACTCTCTGTCGAGACAGGGAGTGGTGCCAGGGGAATGGAGACTCCACCCCGAGGTGGTGGAGCTCCTTTGGAGTCGATTCGGGCAAGCTCAGGTGGATCTGTTTGCGTCTCGAGAGACAACGCACTGTCCCCTATTTTATTCCCTAACGCACCCAGCCCCCTTGGGGTTGGATGCCATGGTACAGACGTGGCCGAGGCTACGTCTGTATGCCTTTCCCCCCCTGGCATTACTACCAGGAGTTCTGGAGAGAGTTCGCCGGGACGGGGTTCGGCTCTTATTGATAGCCCCGTTCTGGCCGGGCCGAGTATGGCTGTCGGACTTTGTGTCCCTACTCGAGGGTCCTCCGTGGGAAATTCCGGTCAGGAGGGACCTTTTCTCCCAGGCGGCGGGGTCAGTGTTGCACCCGCGTCCGGAGCTATGGAGACTGTGGGCCTGGCCTCTGAGGGGGATCAGCTCATAGACTCAGGTCTTTCTACTGAGGTAGTGGAGACCATGTTGCAATCCAGAGCTCCTTCCACGAGGAGGCTCTATGCCCTAAAATGGAGAGTTTTCGTTGCCTGGTGTACAGACCAGTCTGTGAATCCAGTTGACTGCCCTATCTCACTTACATATGAGTCGGCCGGTCATCCTTCACCACTAAAGGTCCGAGCCCACTCGACTAGGAGTATGGCTGCTTCTATGGCCCTATTGTCAGGGGTTTCACTTCAAGAGGTATGTGATGCGGCAGGGTGGTCCTCTCCGCACACTTTTGTAAAGTTTTATAACCTGGATGTGGCTTCGACTCCGGGTTCTCGGGTGTTTTTAGTATAATGTGCATTACGATTTCACATATACAGGCACTTGAGGACTATGGCGACGTGGGTATTCAGTTGCCGCAGCGCTTGACGCAGCGCGAGTTCCCTTGAAAGGGAACGTCTCAGGTTACGTATGTAACCATGGTTCCCTGAGAGGGAACGAGACGCTGCGTCGCTCCCGGCATGCCTGTGACCAACTTGTTCGACCTATCAGAAGCTGACATTGTTTGGTCCAGGGGTGCTTTATAGTTTCCTGGTCAATGACGTCACCTGCCTATGACGTCCCGTCACACCATTGGACTGATTTCACGAGTGCTTCATGACGCGTTCACGCAGGGGCGTTCCCGCAGCGCTTGACGCAGCGTCTCGTTCCCTCTCAGGGAACCATGGTTACATACGTAACCTGAGACGGTATCTTTATCTGTAAATTATAGAAAGTTACAAAAGCATTTCTATTTTGCATAAACATTTTCCCTGACAGTAAGTAAATCACAAGCATTAACAGATTCACTCGCTGTCAGGGCAAGTGTTTATGCAAAATAGAAATGATTGTGTACTTAACCCCCTGAGGTCGGAGGTATCGCCGGCGATACCAGCTCGCTTTTTTTTAATCAGTGTAAAAGAAACTCATAAATACTCAGTTGACTTTGATTTTCCATAGGAGTTTCATACATCAATCGATTCTGTTAAATGTGTATTATTTTTGTGTATACTCACAATAAAAACAAAGTGTTGTGCTTTTTGCCAAATAAAGAAAAATAAACACGAAGCGAGTTCTGCCTTCTCTCTGCCAGTGAAGTCCATTCTGAAACGCGTCCGAAAATGAACAATAACTGAGCGAATACTCAGTCAAACAGGCATACAGACACACAGGCATGAAGCTTGAATTCTCTTCTTTTAAATGAAGTAATTTATATAAAAAACAAATATTCTCATCTTGTGAAATCTGTATTAAAAGAGAGCGATTCCAGTCGAGCTCATCTCATCTCATTACGTTATAATCGGCCCCGCCCACGGAGAGCGCGCGCTATTCAAACGCAAATGACTGAGACGATCCCATACAAACTGTGAACGCCCACATATCAGCTCGAGAAAACACAAGTTTATTCAGATGATCAGTGTACTTGTCTACACTGTCTCGCAGCGCTGTGAGGAATAATAATAATGGAAAACGTACCTCAGAAGTGCTGGTATTTCGAGGAGCAACGGATGGAATACTGTAGTAAGTTTTTTTTCATTCTCAAGTAAATCGCGTTTCTGTGTGAATGAATGAACGGCAGCGATGCGCTGTTTACCACAACTGAAATGTGTTGAAATAAAATGTATTTGTATAAGCAACGTATTAAATTGCAAATTAACATTTATATTCCTTATAATAAAAACGAAAGACCGATGTTACAGACATATGAAAGACAACATTTCGTTGATTAGTTTTGGATAGATTACACATTTTTACTGTAAAATATCTGCCACCTCAAATAAGCTTTTGTTTGCCAATTTTTGCTAATATGTTAAATATAGTATGTTTTGTCAATGTAGGCTATATTCGAAGTAATGAATCCTTAACTTTGAAATATATATGATAAAATGTATACTTTAGTTTTTACAAAGAAAGATTACACTTCAATTGTTGTTGTAATTGTAACCTTTTTAATAAAAAAAATATATTTACAAGGTAGATGTAAACAAATTTTAAAAGGTAAATATAAGCCTTTTCTTTAAATAATTTTTATTGTGT
Organism: Leuciscus idus; assembly: GCA_021554675.1. Classification (NCBI taxonomy): domain Eukaryota; kingdom Metazoa; phylum Chordata; class Actinopteri; order Cypriniformes; family Leuciscidae; genus Leuciscus; species Leuciscus idus. The sequence continues at coordinate 4,892,359 of CM038623.1, forward strand.
TTTATTATTGACAAATTTGGGGAGAGGATACATATTCCAAAACTGAAAATACAGTATGAGAATTAACTGCACAATTACTAGACATGTTTTCCTTGGATATTAATTTGCAAGCAAAATTTGTAAAAAAAAAAAAAAAAAAAAAAAAATTTGAAATGCTTCCAACTGTGAACCAATTTGGTAGAATATACGTATATATATATATATATATATATATATATATATATATATATATATATATATATATATTGCTCTTGCATTCTTTCTTGTGGCTATAGGTGACACACCTGAATGAATGGCTCATTAAGTATGCGGGCCCCATTGTCTCCTGAGGTGTGAACCACTACATACACAGCAAAAACTCCAGTGTTAAATTAACTCTCCTGGGAGTTTATATGGCTCCAGACTCAAGAGTGTTAAAGTGTTAAAATATGAGTGTTAAATTAACACTCAAGAGTGTTAAAGTTAATGAGATAATTTAGTGATTCATTGAGTGATGATTGATCATTATTGAAGACACCTGATGTTAACAAGCAGAATCACCAAAGGAGAAAAAATAAAAAAAATAAGCCACCATTATGGTGATGAGTGTTTGCTTTAGTTGGGCTCTTGGCCCTTTAATCATTAACTTTAGATTTTGTTTGGCTGTTGTATCTGAGTTATAACAGCCAGATGAACAAAGAGGAAAGGTGATCAGGTTATGTTTTGACATAATCATAAATTGACCTGAATCACAAATCTCATTTCGAGAGTTATGACTATCTTGTCAATTACAGCAGCCTGTGATTCTATATCAAACAATTTTCAGCATTTTCAATATAATCCAAAATATTTCTCAAAAGTTGTTCTGATCAAAAAGACTTTGAAAATTAATTTATTGAGACACACTGACATCAATAATCAGCCTGTGAATCTCAACAATGGTGACAATAATAAAGCATGTTGCAGTGCATTCTGGGTGCCACCAATCAAAACTAATTTATGGCTCCCATCATGCATTGCGGTATGAATAAATTATGATCTGAAGTGTCTTAGTAATTTCCTTTTCCTAATTGAATATTCTGTTTGTCACCATTGTTGAGATTCATACACTGATTCTTGATGTCTGTGTGTGCCTAAAAGAAAGATATTTATCTTCATCAGAACAACTTTTAAAACATCCGTTGGATTATTTAGAAAATTCTGGATTTTGTGCTGTAGAATCACAGTGATGCTGTAATTAACAACATACATTTAAGCCAGAGATTAGACTCTAAATGAGTTTAGCGATTCAGGTCAAATGATGATGATGTCAAAACATAACCAACACCACCTGATCAACTTTTCTCTTTGTTCATCTGGTAGTTATAAATCAGATACAACAACCAAATAAAAACTAAAGTTAAACATGTAAGGGTCACACGCCCAACTAAAGCAAACACTGATCTCCATAATGGTGACTTAAAATTGTGCTTTTTCTCCTTCAGTGATTCTGCTTGTTAACATCAGGTGTCTTCAATAATGCTCAATCATCACTCAATTAATCACTTAATTATCTCATTAACTTTAACACTCTTGAGTGTTAATTTAACACTCATATTTTAACACTTTAACACTCTTGAGTCCGGAGCCATATAAACTCCCAGGAGAGTTCATTTAACACTGGAGTTTTTGCTGTGTATGCATGATGCTGTTGAATGGTTGACGCCCCTTGCGCATATTGCCTTTACAAACAAAAAGTGTTTTACAGGACTTAAATCAATGTATTGTGTTATGTGAATGATAAGGGCAGGATGATTTTCACATCATTTTGAAGAAAAAACTCTAGGCAATGACATCAATTAGTCAAAAGTCTTATTGTCACATATTTAGTATGTGTTTTGTGGCCTTATTTCAGAAACTTTAGTTTTTAGTTTTTTCAATAACCATGCATAAACATTATTCTCTCAAAAATACAAACATGTACATGCATGTTGCTCACATATTATGGTAGCCCTGTTTGTGCTAAATAGAGTGTAATTATACCTTTGCCATTAATATGTTTATAAGCAACTGAAAAAAGCACAAATGTCAGGGCATGTCAGAACATCTCAAGGACCCCAAAAACCACTCAGACCCCAGAGGGTTAAAGGGATACTCCACCGATTTTTCATATTAAACTATGTTATTCCCTTAACTAAGATGAGTTGATGTATACCTCTCTCGTCTCAGTGCGTGCACTAAATCGCTCTGTCTTGCGGCGAAACTTTGTTAGCACTTAGCTTAGCCCAGTTCATTCAATATGGGCCAAGCAGAGAAGCTACCAAACACCTCCACGTTTTCCCTATTTAAATACAGTTCACTCGTGAAAAATCCTCTCACCGGCCCCCGCTCCCTCTAGTGAAGATATTACTGCGCCAAGTCGAAGTGCTTACAAGCACTTGCTATGGTATTCCGCCATACAATATAGTTATCCATTTTACACGCTTAGAAAAGCGCAACGTTTTGTTTTGTGTCACCGTCCTAGGTCGAGTTACACTACGCGAGTAACTGTATTTAAATAGGGAAAACGTGGAGGTGTTTGGTAGCTTCTCTGCTTGGCCCATATTGAATGAACTGGGCTAAGCTAAGTGCTAACAAAGTTTCGCCGCAAGACAGAGCGATTTAGTGCACGCACTGAGACGAGAGAGGTATGCATCAACTCATCTTAGTTAAGGGAATAACATAGTTTAATATGAAAAATCGGTGGAGTATCCCTTTAACAGATACAGGCGCATCAAACAGGCTGAGCGCAACAGATAGAAAGTGCAATAATTATGACTTATTCATTTGGATGAAGCAATTGTTGGACATTAAATATAGATTTAAAATTCTTAATGTACAGTAGTACAAGAAATTTTATTTTTATGAGAACAGTAACTGTAAATTGACGATTGTAATTGGAGTATGTTCAGGTGAATTACATTTTTAAATTAAAGATTTTAACTTCTGCTTTAAAATAGTAAGTGTGGCGAGCAGGACGAGGCCGAGGTTTTTGTTTTAGAACGTACTGTTAATATTTTATAAATGTTTTTGCACATAATGTATAGCATAGCCTACTGTATACAGATGCATTCCCTATATGTGTTTTCATAGCCTAATAGCACTTTGATTTATAGTATTTATACCAATAACAGTACAGTGAAATTCAATAGCAATGAATAGTTATACTTTCCAACTCTGCCTATATAGGCCTACTGTAGATTAATGATGTACTGTAGGCATATAATAACCTGCACATTTAAAGAATTACATGACATTGATGGTTGAGTATTTAATGTTCAGAAGTCTCCATCTCTGGTAATGACTCAAATATTTGTTGTTAATTCTCACAATGCATAATGGCATATATTGGTTTCACTAGATATAATTGGGACTCTTCCATAGATTTGACATTTATACGAGAATTTAAGTTAGAAAATGTAATCCCTCTGTGTATGTTTTGTAATGAATGTTTACACTTGAACTAATATGTTAGCAGTTAAAATACTTTAACAGTTTATACTCACATAAGATCAGTGGTCACTGGTTTATCACTGAACTCAAGAGGATTAATCATGGATCTGTCACTCTTCATAGACACACAGCTGGGTTCAGGAGATCTCTGGGACTGAGAACACCCCTCCTCTGTTTTCTCATTGAGACTCATTTTAGAAGCAGCGTCACTCTTCTTTCTATCCAGGAAGCTATTAGTCCTGTCAATATACTTTATAAATTAGGAAAATTCACATCATTTATCCATACAAAGACACAAGACACAGCAGAAAAGCCATTTGCTTTAAACTTGTACTTACCATAAAATATCCTGCTGGTTTATGCTGCTTTTTCAGCCTCTTTCCTTTCCAGTGTGAAGCTCTTGTATGTTTCTGCTTTCAGTTTTAGCTGTTCTACTTGTTACACCTGCTTTACTCAGAATCCAAGGAGGAGTTTCATGAAGTAGTTGCAGAACAGTGCAAAAGCAGAACAGTGTCAAATAAAAACATGTTTTGAAACAGGAAAAATGCTGGTAACCTTCACATTTACCATATGTGTTTTTTTAACCCTCTCACAGCATAAGCAATGAAAAGCAAAACACAAGCTATTCAGAATAAGTTTAATTAAAGACATACAAATTGCACTTATTTAATGTGTTACTGCAAACACCATTTAAATCAAATATTCAAAAATGAAAAGGATAATGTAGCTCTGAAGACCTGTATAAACTGTATATAACCCCAATTCACAAACAGTGCAGCACATGTGCAGTTAGTGGGAAATAAACAGCAAGCTAGCCAATAAGTCAAAATGCATCCCTGATAAATATGACTTCCATGATCTCCTAAAGACAAACATTTTATATTCTGTTAAACCAACTTTTATCTGATTAAATGCAATGAATTCTGTACATGCTCACTTCTGCATTTAGCCTCAGTGAAAACAGCAACTTCCAGTGTGAAGTGTAGGCTATGGGAATTGTGAAAAGATGAAGCACAAAATTAAATCTTAATTAAATCAGACAACAGGACACAATGTTAATTTGATCTCACACTAAAGGATTTTAAAGCTTCTGGAACTCGTTAGAATGGTATATTTTAATATAATACAACATAATATAATTTTGGTGAACATATTAAGTTAGGATGGTATGCAGGGTCCCTCTCTAACTGTTGGTGTGGAAGAAAATGTGCCACACTGATTAGATCCTCAGTGAATAAACATAAACAACTGAACTGTGGCAACATCAGATAAAATGATAAGAAAACTTACAGGGCAAGGAGAGGACTTCTCTTCTTCTTATTGACTGTTAACACAAACTGTTCACGGGTCAGACCTAATAAACCAGATAAACTAGTTCACACTTACAAATAAGTTAGATAGAATAAATGGTATGCATATTTGGCGTGCTGTCCGGGGAGAGGGCCCCCCGTATTGCTGGTTAGGAAGTAACCAGCCGAGTGTGAGGAGACAGGGTGGTGGAGGCAGTGTTGGGTGTAACGAGTTACAAAGTAACGGATTACAGTAACGATATTACTTTTTTGGGTAACGAAATAAAGTAACGCATTACACTAAAAATATCGGTAACTACACTACTTTACTAGACTATAGGAACGCGCTTTCCTGCGTTACCCAAGCCGTGTTTGCCTGCGTGTAAAGCTCAGATCTGTTTGTGGTGCGTGTGTGTGTATGTGTGTGTGTGTGTGTGTGTGTGTGTGTGTGTGTGTGCGTGCGTGCGTGCGTGCGTGCGTGCGTGCGTGCGTGCGTGCGTGCGTGCGTGCGTGCGTGCGTGCGTGCGTGCGCGCGTGTGTGTGTGTGCGCGCGCGCGCGCGCTTGCACCGTTGTCATAGAGATCGATTTGAGTGACGTAGCTGCTGGTGCGAAGGGGAGCGGGAAATGGAGACGGAGACGGAGACAGGGGGTTTCGGCCAGTGGCGATATTCACATTTCTTTCAGTTTATTGCTCGAAAGGACAAAAATATTTGCGTGAAATGCACTCTATGCCCAGGCAGCAGGTAGGCTACTGGCCATCGGGACTACCGGGAGATTCCCAGTGGGCTGACGTGCCTTTTGGGCCGACATCTCATACTTTTTTTACTTTTTCTGTTTTTTTTTTTTTTTTTGTCTTAAAGGGATAGTTCACTTTGAAATTAAATTTTGGTATGTTTTAGCTTACCTCAAGGGCATCCAAGATGTAGGTGTCTTTTTTTCCGCAGTAGTTTCAATTTTGATATTTTTAGGTCAAACCGTTCTTGTCTGTCAGTCATATAATGCAGGTCGATGGTCACTTGTCTCAAACAGCATGCACAGAGTCCAAATTAAAACAATTCCCCGTCGTCCAAATTAAACAATTCCCCATCGTAAGTACACATTGATGGCCTAAGACACGAAACGAGCGGTTTGTGTGAGAAAACGAACAGTTTTTATATCGTTTTTACCTCTTGAACTCAGCCACGTCCAAGTGATCTGAGAGCGCGGGCGGGTATAGAAATATACACTAGATGTCGCCTTGGCTACTGCGAAACTGGCTACTGTTTTCCGTCAAAATAAAAAATCATGTGCATATCTCTTTCAAGTATAGAAATTAGTACAAAACTAATTATGAAAGTTTCCTTTATTTTTCAGTGCATTTGTTTTACAATATATGTCTATTAGTGTGCTATTATTATTATGGCCAAAATGCCAGGGCCAATTTTTTTTGTCCCAGTCCAGATTATGTGTCTACCACCGCGGACATTTGTCCTTTATCCTGTTGTTTGTGGATTTTACAGTGAGGCATATTTCTTTGTGCAGACATGGATATTGTTCTTTCATATGGTTTTACATGCCATTTTGTAGAGGCTACATTTATAAACACTATGCGGACAGGCTAAGTGATGATAGGGCTATGATGTTTGTCCTTATCTACAGGGTAAATTAAGAAATGGGAAAGTAAAGTAATAAGTAGTGAAGTTACTTTTCAAATGCAGTAACTAGTAAAGTAATCTCATTACAATTTACAGAAGTAACTAGTAACTAATTACTTTTTTTGAGTAACTACCCCAACACTGGGTGGAGGCATGCTGAAAAACTGTTGAGGAACATTGGTGAGTCAAATGAGTATATATATAGGTCTCCACTCATGCTGATTGGATAGACATGTTGATTACACTGATTGTTGACAGCTGGTTAGAATGTTGTGATAATTGGATCAATTATTTGAACGTGCTCCTCCCGAACTTTGTTAATAAAACATCATATAAACGAATGCATGGACGATGACTTGACCGCTTCTTATCGTGTTTGGTCTTTATCTGTTCCATACAATGCCTTTAATAATTTTAAAGAGGTTTGGTAAAGAAATAATGCATGGGCAAACCCTAAAGACACTGTTTTAATGCTGTATTTTAAGCTATGCAAATGAGTTCCACACTAGGTTGGGCAACACCGTTACGGCTACTTCAGACACAGGCGCCAGATTTCAATCTCCTCCTCATCAGAAAGGGTAATATGTCCCCCGGGTAGACACACCCTTGTTCTATGTTTCCAACTTGACTGGGAAGGAGACACTAACAGACACACCACGTCCTGAGTTTCTGACCTGACGAGGAAAGAAACTACAAGATTGTTGACTAACCCTTAGGACCCCTCCAGCAGTGCGGAAAGGACCTCTGCTTCGGCAGACACTGCCTGTCCCACACGCCTCCTCAGTGACACAGCCAGTCTGCAAAAGACCCTGTGAAGATCCAACTAACCCAGATGCTCGGCACACTCTTTAAGGACACTCTTGGTGCAACTGAAGTTCAGCATCCTCCAGTCCAGCTTAGCAATGACTACAAGATGGCAACTCTACTCCCTTCACGCATCCCGCATCACCAGTGTAGGACGTCTCTAATGCCGGACTGATCACCGACTGTGTGGAACAGACATATAAACTTGCCAAACCTGTTTCTGGAGACCTTGGCTGTAGTTTATTACTGCAGCAAATTTGCAGCGACTTGCTTAGATAACAGTTACCTGAGGTCATCTTGTTACAAATATTAGGTATATTGTTTGTTTAATGATAAATAAGCATTCATTTATCAGCGTTTTGCCAGAGCCATTATGTGGTTTCCTAAGCATTTCCATACAATTCTCCTCCATTTCTACATTCAGTTCAACAGCATTGCATTTATCAATTCTGTGTTCACATCATTTATTTGTTTTGTTTAATTCAGTATGTAACGAGGTATGTTGTTATGGGAAGACGGAGGCGGGAACCGGCAAACATTCACACATTTTAATAAATAAATATACAAATACAAAAATGAAAGTATAAGCCAGCAGCCACTCACGGACGACTGCTGGCCACGCAAAACAGAAGCAAAACATAACATAAGTCTAGGCCTGTTCCTCTTTCGATCACCACTGTCGTCGCTTCTCCTTATGCTCCGCTCCTCTGTGAGAGACATGAGACCGGTGCGTCGCGCACGTCTCACTCATTATCAATCACGCCACCGGCCTCGCGCCGTCCTCCCACGGCCCTCGACCTCGTCGTGCTCGCCACACAGTACTTTCCTTTTTGGTTATTAGTTTATAAACATTTAGCAGTGTATATTCATTATTAGCATTATTAAACATTATTTACTCTTGCAAACAACACAACCTGCAAAAAGAGATGTTAAAAATGACACATGTTGTGTAGATTTTAACACATGTTTGGACGAACACTGAAACGTATTGTTAACTTGTTTTTATGGAGTCCAGTGATGTTTAATAAAGAGTTTGTTTGAACATTTTATTGCCTGGATGTGTTAGACATCATGAATCTACATAGACAAGCTCTTATTGAGAATTAACAGGTTTTGGTGTTGACGATTCATTGAATGTTTTATTTTATAGTCACCAGAATCGTGATTAATGGCTCCTTTATTTGAGCTCTTGACCCTTTACTCTTCTTATAGTTTTTCTGTGGCTGCTGTAACTGTATTTAATAAAGTACATTTGTTATGACAAAAGAAAATATAATCAGATGTTTCCTGATGATGTCACAATCAGCAAGTACTGATTTGATCAACATTTTGAGAATATGGATGTTGTGCATTTATTTTTTTGTATGTACTGTTGGTTATAATGGTCTTGTGGAATTACATCATGATGTCCAGCAGTGCAGAATGGTTTAAAAAAAAATGTTGTTTTGAGCTGCAGCAGAAACTAGTCAAACACAGACATTATGATTCTCAACAATGGTGACAAACGAAAAACTTCATGCTGCAATGCATGCTGGGAGTCATGGATGAGTTTTGTACTATAGTGGCACCCAGCATGCATTGCAGCATGAAGCTTTTCTTTTGTCACCACATTGCTGAGATCACACGCTGATTCTGGATGTCTGTTTGATACCATAGACTATGAGATCCTGTATGCAGAATGTATTTAAAAGCAAACTGCAATATGTTAATCTTGCTAAAACCTTTAAAAAGAAATCTTTTCAATATTAAACTGATCTTTCAGATTTTAAACTCTTGCTGAGCTTAGCAAAACTACATGATATTAAGTTATCATATAATCATAATTTTCTCATGATTATTTCTGCTGTTTCAAATATGTTAAAATGAATACACATTTACAGCAATCAGTGAAAACTAATGTTAAAGAGTCAAGGGTCAAGAGCCCAAATAAAGCTGACACTAATCACGATTCTGGTGACTTTAAATGAAACATTCAATGAATCTTCAACACCAAAACCTGTTCATTCTCAATAAGAGCTTCTGTAGAGTCTGACAGAAATAAAGTTAATCTGGTTATTAATAACAAGTGAAAGCAGCATTTGAAAAAGACATTGAAAAAGAGGCATGATGTGATTGGCTGCCAAAAAAACACCCGTTAATCTTTAAGTTTTTATGAATTAAGATTTTATTTATTTATTTTAATGTATTGTTTAATTTATTTTAGAGCATTTTATGGGATACCATATAAAATATACTTTTTTTTTTCATAAACACAAACTCTCCTCCACCCAGTGCTACTCTATCCAGTTACATTTTAACACACATTGTGTGTACACAGAGTGTATATGCTATATGTGCACAGAAGGAGTTATTGTTAGGTTATATTGAGGTTTAGATGAGTAATCAAACTCTATTAACAATGTGCAAAGCGTGCAGTTGTGTTCTGGCTGCTGTTGTTTCTGTGTTTTTGTTTTTATTCCTGTCTTTATGGCCTGTGGTCCCACTACAGTGTCTGACTCAGTATATGCTCTTATGATTTGTTGCTGAGTTCATAATTGTGTGAAACAAAGAAAGCTGATGTGTCTGATGCAGCAACATGAATCTGAAGTAGACCGTATGATCTTTAGTAGAATTAATAACTCATGTTCAACTTATTTTGTCCTGCAAAGGTGACCGATTTTGCTGTTACATTGTGGGGTATCAAATCAGCAAAAATGATTTGACTACGTAACATAATTCTTTTTTGCAACTTAAACAGGAAACACATTTTTCTGAAGCACTTCAGAGACCCATGAGCAAAGATGGCAGCGAGCAGGACACGTTCCAGTCAAGCAACTATTGAGATTAATGGCAATGGTGACAATAATCAGTCATGGGGCAGTCATGGCCTAGTGGTTAGGGAGTTGAACTGGTAACCCAAAGGTTGCTGGTTCGATTCCAGAACCGGTGGGAAATGACTGAGGTGCCCTTGAGCAAGGCACCTAACCCCTAATCGCTCCCCGGGCGCCACACAAAGGCTGCCCGCTGCTCTGGGTGTGTGTATCCACGTTTGCAGTGTGTGTTAACTATGCACTACTCTGCTCCTAATGTGTGTGCATTAACTTGGATGGGTTAAATGCAGAGGTCAAATTCCAAGTATGGGTTACCATACTTGGCCGTCACGTGTCACGTGTTGATATCGTGTTGATATCGTGTTGATAATGAACACCAGGTGTTATAGACCTCATCGATGATCCATTTTTGGAGTCTAACTTTACACTTTAATTTTCATAATAAATAGATCAGCTCTTGTTATCTCTTACTTACACAAATCTATTTGTTTATCTGACCGTCTCTGTCCAGAAGGAGGCGCTACATGATCATTAGAGGTCGAAGAGGAACTGGATACTCAAATTACAATCCAGCATGAACCCTCCAGTCTGATACAGTTCAAACTAATGCTTTTGTGTGCTAAAACACTTTTGTGACCTCTACTGTATGTCTAATGTTAACAATCATATCGTCTTCCTTTGTTTATTCATATTACAGTGTGTTGTGTCCACATAGAGTCATTCTCTGTAAAGATACATTGGAACAAAATAAGTGATCAAATAAATTGAATTGAATGCCACTTAGAGTTCTGAGCAAGGTACAGTATATCTGTCAAAGTTCACTTCACTTAATGTATTCATATTATAGTTTGAGATATGATGTCATAATAGACGTCTGTACATAATTAATCAATAGGCTATATGATGTGTAATGATGCTTAAATATAAATATTTTTTCAAGTAAATGTAAAGTAAATGTAAAATGTAAAATTTAATGTAAATTGTTAAGTAAACTGTGATTTTTGAAAGCCCTAAACTGAGTGATAAGTGTCTGTTGTGATGTTTAATTTGAAAATAAATGTAATTTGGTTATATTAAATGTGTCTTTTGATTTTATTTAATCTGTAATCATAATATTTGCATTGTAACTGTTGCATCTTGCGCACTTTAGTTTAAACCAGTGAACAACCCAATGTAAACTGCACCTGTGACTAATGAAACTCAATAAAACCACAGGTCTTACAGTTCCTGGGATAGTTTTTACTACTGGATGGTACGTGTATATTTATGAGTTTCTCTTCTTGTGGGCGTGTCAAACTTGTTTAATTTATTTCAAAAAGATAATAAAGTTTCACATTTTCACAAAAAAAAGTGAACTACAGCTGTTCACATTTTCAAATCAATGGCTAGCTTGTGTAATAATCTGTTCTGCTTGACTGATTACAGGCATTAAGATCAATAGGTAAAGTTACAGCCAGGGCTTGACATGAACTTTTTTGCTCACCAGCCACTGTGGCTAGTGGTTTTCTGAGTCACTAGCAACTCAGCATTTTCACTGGCCACAACTTTATTGCATAATTTGGCAGCAGGTATATTAGGCTACTGTCACTTTAAGACCTGACACACGAAACCATTATACTGTTACACATGCGTTTTCTTTCTCAGCTGTTTACATTTAAAACATATCTGACTGTGTTTACATAAATGCTCACCAAGAGTGGCATTTTGACATTATTTTGTGTGTATTTGACTGTTTGAGTGCAGAAAGCAGTGAAAAAGAACTCATTTAGTACTGAGAGGAGGCTTTATGTGTGCGCACTTTGAGTATCTGCGGCAATCAGTAAAATAATGCACAGTACGCATAATCCCAAACTGAAATTCAAGCCCTGTAACGCCAACAATATTCATCCGGAGTAAATTAAACGAGTGAGTGAGTGGAGGCGGGTTTGTGTGTAACTCACTGTCAGAGATATGAGAGAGAGAGAAAGCACAGCTGATATCGTTTATCTGTTCAGTGGAAAATGAGTATTGGAAGCGTTTCAGATATTTTAATATCGATATGTATTGAAAAATCAGTTTTCGACCATATTACATTGCACGTAGATAATAATTTTGCACTTAGTTTATTATTATTATTATGCCATTTTAAAAGACTACAATTCAAAAATGTATATATTATATATAAAATTCAACCCGCCAAAGTGGCTAGTAGGAATGTCTGCATTACACGCCAGTGCTGAAATACACCCGCAGGTTTGGTTGGTGAGTGTTAATGTCAAGCCTGGGTTACAGCAGAGTGAATAAACTATGGCGCTAGTCTAAAAAGACAGTCAGATATTTCTCAAAGACACTGAGGCATCATAAACCCTGAATCCAGCATAGAGGGGTTCAGTGAATGTGGTGTTGAATGTGTGTAAGTGTGTGAGTGTGTGTGTGTCAGAGACGCTGTAGAAGGACAGGGTGCCAGCCGACTTGTCCAGATAGACACCTACTGTATTAGAGGGGGGTGAAGGAGCAATTAAGTCAGTTCTGTCATTATTGTGACAAACGATGTAACTGTTATCAGAGCAGAAGAGACTCCAGGACTTGTCGTTCCATCCAAACACACAGTCACTAACTCCTTTTCTGCTGATTCCTTTATACGTCACTGCTAAACCAGTAACTCTTCCGCTCCATTCAACCTCCCAGTAACAGCGTCCAGTCAGACTCTCTCCACACAGAACCTGAGGATACGTATCAAATCTCTCTGGATGATCAGGATACGACTGCTGCTCTTTCATATGTGTCACCTTCCTGTTCTCCTCAGACAGCATCAGTTGATTGTTCACTGTGTTTGGATCCAGTGTGAGATTATAGGCATCTGAACACAAGAAGAGAGATGAGAAGTACATTAAGCATAGTTTCAGAGCTGTGTGTGTGTGTGTGTGTGTGTGTGTGTGTGTGTGTGTGTGTGTGTGTGTGTGTGTGTGTGTGTGTGTGTGTGTGTGTGTGTGTGTGTGTGTGTGTGTGTGTGTGTGTGTGTGTGTGTGTGTGTGTGTGTGTGTGTGTGTGTGTGTGGAAAATACCTACATTTTCTTAGTCCTGGGGTGATTCTAAAATGTTCTCCATGATCCAAACTAGAAAGAGACAAATATAAAGCAAAATAATACAAATGTTTGCTGAACATGAAATGTAGCAGCTGAAATGTTTTTATAAAAATGAGGCACTTAAAAAGTGAAAACAAGAGCCAAATTCAGAAGTCTTGTAAGAAAGTCTAATAGCCAGCCACAGAGACAGAATGATCTATATGATAAGATGAAAGTCTTATTTCATAAGTATCAGAGATATTTCATAATTATTGATACTTCAGCAAAAACTAATACTAGGTTAAATAATGTAAGAAAAAGGTCCTCAAAATTACTACATAAGACAAGTAAACAGTCAGCAATACAATAAGAACAAACTCACTACAAACAAAACAGACCTATAAATAAACTGAACTGAAATACAAATAAAATAAGCAGTGTTTTAATTTTTCAGATGTACTAATGGTGGTATTCCGATAAGTAATAGCCTACAACAAAACATTGAACAATCAAATTAAAAATAACACTGCAAATACAATTGCATAGTCTTACTGTATACATTAAATATATATTAGTTCTTATTAAAGCTGATTAAGTTAAGTCAGTCAAGATCACTGAGTGATTTTCCTTTGTCATTTGTTTGATTATCATTAATGACAGACAGCAGCAGGAATATATTAGGCTTCTGTCACTTTAAGAGCTAATGCATGGATCCAACATATTGTTACACACACGTTTTCTGTGTATGTTTACTTAAGACATAAGCCACTGTATTTACGTGAATACTCTCCAAAAAGGCATTTTGACATTTTTGTGTGTATGGGCGTATCCGAAGGCCATTTGCTTATCCGCATTGGCATAACTTTGTTTTCAAACGTGAGTGGGACAGGAGTGTGTGTGTGTTAAAAAAATAACTGGATGTCAAGAAATCAATTTCAGTAGTACATTGAGTTTAATTTTTTGACACAGAACTCATGTTTAATGTGAAAGTTTCATCTTTAAATCTACTATATAATACAATTAGTGCTGTCAATCAATTAAAAAAATGAACTAGATTAATCACACATTTTTATAAGTTTTTAATATATTTTATAATGTAATAATTTCACAGTTAATCTCCAAATTAATGTAGAAGCAAGAAAGACACTATATAGACCAAGATACAGACCAAGTATCTCAATACTAGTTTTACTTGATCTTAGTGCTGCGTTCGATACTATAGATCACACAATACTCTTAGATCGACTACAAAATTATACTGGTGTTCAAGGACAAGCATTAAGCTGGTTCAAATCATACCTATCTGACCGCTGCCATTTTGTCTATTTAAATGGAGAAAAATCGATCATAACTCCAGTAAACTATGGAGTGCCGCAGGGATCTGTGTTAGGCCCTCTGTTATTCTCAATATATATGATGCCACTTGGAAATATTATAAGGAAACATGGAATTAGTTTCCATTGTTATGCTGATGACACTCAAATATATATTTCATCACGGCCGGATGAAAACGCTAAATTTTCCAAATTGACAGAGTGTGTTAAAGATATAAAAGATTGGATGACGCGTAATTTTCTTTTATTAAATCCAGACAAGACAGAGGTAATACTTATCGGTTAAAAAAACCGCCCACAAAACCTCGCACAATACAACTTTAACATCATAGGATGTCCTGTTACTTTATCCTCTACAGTAAAAGACCTGGGTGTTATACTCGATTGCAACCTGTCTTTTGAAAATCATATTTCATATGTTACAAAAACTGCCTTTTTCCACCTTAGAAACATTGCTAAGCTACGTAATATGCTATCAGTTTCTGATGCAGAAAAGTTAGTTCATGCATTCATGACCTCGAGACTGGATTACTGTAATGCTTTATTAGCTGGTTGTCCTGCATCCTCAATAAACAAGCTACAGTTAGTCCAAAATGCCGCCGCTAGAGTTCTTACGAGATCAAGAAAATATGATCATATAACACCGATTTTATCATCATTGCATTGAATTGAATTGAATTGAATTGAACAACTTTATTAATCCCGGTAGGGAAACTGGTTTGCCACCAACCATACAGCCATCACAATACACAACTAACAAACAATAAATAATTCTGCATTAGAAGACTAATAAAACCTGATTAAGAGACACAATTTAAAAAAATTCAATATCACAGTTCAAAAGTATAAAAATACAAACACTATAAAAAAACAAGGATAATATTTAGTAATTAACAATGTTCGTTGAAGTATCTGATCGCTGCGGGAACAAAAGACCTTCTCATGCGCTCACTAGAGCACCGAGGCATAACCAATCGCTTACTGAAAGAGCTTCTGAGTCCCTTAAACAAATTGTGTAGTGGATGGCCTTCAAAAAGCAGGACAATTTTTAATTTTGAACTTATCCTCTTCTCCACAATAACCTCCAATACATCTGGGTTAAGACCAATAACTGAACCAGCTCTCTTTATCAGCTTATTTATTCTATTTTTGTCCTCAGCAGATATACTGCCCCCCCAGCAAAGTACAGCATAAAAAAGAACACTAGCTAAAATCCCCTGATAAAAAAACATTTAAGAGCTTTGTGCTGATGTTGAATGATCTAAGTTTTCTCAAAAAGAACAGTCTCGACTGAGCTTTCTTCATTACAACATTGGTGTTCTCTTTCCAATTTAATTTTTCATCCAAATGGACACCTAAAAATGTATATGACTGCACAATTTCGATCAACTGACCATTAATTGTAACTGGAAGGACCTTCTCTTTTTTCTTTCTGAAATCAATCACAAGTTCTTTAGTCTTCCCTACACTTAGTTTCAAAAAGTTTGATTCACACCAGTTGTAAAAAGACTGAACCTCTCTTCTATAAACAAGATCATCACCCTGATTAAGTAGACCCACTAAAGCAGTGTCGTCAGAGAATTTTTGAACCCAGCAAGATGGCTGACTATGCCTATAATCAGCAGTGTAAAGTGAAAAAAGAAAGGGGGATAAAACTGTACCCTGGGGTGCTCCAGTATTAGTTAAAATGGTATCAGAATATTTGTTACCAATCCTAACAAACTGTGGTCGTGCTAGAAGGTAGTCTAAAATCCAGGCAATGGTTGTATTATGCAATTTAAACTCAATTAATTTATTAGCTAAAATATGTGGCTGTATAGTATTAAAAGCACTAGAAAAATCGAAAAACATGATCCTAACAGAACTGGCAGTAGTTTCAAGATGACTGTAAATATTGTGAAGCATAAATAGTAGTGCATCATCTACCCCCACACCCTTCCTGTACGCAAATTGCAAAGGATCCTGAAAGGCAGACACATGCCTAGTCAGATGATCCAATACAACCCTCTCGAAACACTTCATAATCTGCGATGTCAGGGCTATAGGCCTCAGGTTAGCAAGATTGTTAGACACCTTAGCTTTTTTGGGAATAGGGACAAGACAGGAGGTTTTCCACATAACTGGGATTTTGGCAGAAGACAAAGATAAGGAAAACAATAAATGAAGGACAGAGCACAGCTGGTCAGCACACACTTTTAGGGTACGTGGATGAACACCATCAGGGCCTGCTGCCTTATTTGGTTTAATACACCTTAACTGCTGACGAACCTCTTCAATGTTAAGAATAATAGCTGGACTACAGTCCTCAAAGCTGCTCTTCCTAAGATTAGAAAGGACATTCTCATGAAGTGAAGAAAAGTCTAATTCATCAAACCTTGCAAAAAAAGTATTGGCATCGTTAGCCTGTAAACCCAAATTACATAAACTGGGTTTACTGGTCCCATATCCAGTAATAGACTTCATACCATTCCATAGTCCTCTTGTGTTGCTACAGGACATATTTCCTTCAACCTTTTCCTTATACTTTAATTTACCCTGTCTGATAATGACTTTCATCTCTCTTTGAGCGTTTTTAATTCTTTCTTTATCTCCACTGTAAAAAGCAGCTTTCTTCTTATTTATAGCAGCCTTAACTTCTCTAGTGACCCATGGTTTGTTATTTTGAAAAATTTTGATTAGTTTACAAGGGATCATAGACTCAACACAATAATTAATATAACAAGTTACTTTGTCAGAAATACTGTCCAAATCACTGTCTCCATCAAAGAACACAGTCCAGTCTGTGCACTCAAAGCACCCCCTTAATGTTTCACAGGCATCCTCTGACCAGATGCGCACAGTCTTAGACATTATCGGCTGTTTCCGTATCACTGGACTATATTTAGACATCAAGGTTATCAAATTATGGTCCGATTTACCCAGTGGAGGAAGCAGTTTATCAACATAACCATCCTTAACGTTCGTATAGAACAAGTCAATAGTTTTGTCACCCCTCGTAGGACACGTCACCATTTGTTTAAGAGACGGCAGAGTTGTGGAGAGAGAGCAGTGATTAAAATCCCCGTTTAAGATAACCAGCGTGTCTGGAGAGGAGCGCTGTAAGTCATGCGTGATTGGTTACCTATAAAGTTCCGTATTAATTACAAGGTATTGCTACTGACTTATAAAGCCCTAAACGGCTTAGCTCCAGTCTATTTAACGGATCTTCTATCGCCCAATAATCCATCGCGCTCTTTAAGATCACTAAATTCAAGGCTTTTGGTCATACCTAGGATATCCAGAACCACTAAAGGAGGAAGAGCATTTTCACATTTGGCTCCAAAACTCTGGAATAGTCTTCCTGATACTGTTCGTTGCTCAGACTCGCTCTCCCAGTTTAAAACTAGATTAAAGTCGCATCTCTTCAGCCAGGCATTCATATAATATTTTTAATCTTACAGTTCAAAATACAATCCGGTCTTTAGCTCATAAATGCCAGAGGAGAACTGGCCCCCGACTGAGCCTGGGTTCTCCCAAGGTTTTTTTTTTTCTCCATTAGGTAACCTGATGGAGTTTTAGGACACCATTAGGTCACTTGATGGAGTTTTTCGGTTCCTTGCCACTGTTGCCTTTGGCTTGCTCAGTTGGGGATATTTTGGGGATATTTAATTTAATTTTATCAATCAATAAATTCCGCTTGAAACAAACCTTGTTGTATTATTTTAATTTAATACTGTGAAGCTGCTTTGATACAATCTGTATTGTGAAAAGCGCTATACAAATATACTTGACTTGACTTGACTATATTTTAAATATTGTTAAATGGCCAATATCACTGATACTAATACTACTACTGATGTCTCGATGATGTCTCCCCAAATATAAAACATTAATTAAAGCCATTCAACATTACAGTGTATTGAAAGCTATCAATTATTTTTACATTTGTTAGGATTCAAAACATATACTCAACAAAACTGACATTTTGGCATAAATGTGTGTGTTACTGTTCATTCAAGTGCGAAAGAGAACTTGATTCTGGAGCGTTGTCTGTGCGCACGATACTGGCGAGCGTCTTTCTGTGTGTCATGTGTGTGTGTGTGTGTCACAGACAGGTCATTCTCAGACAGCGCGTTCTCTTTTGTCTTGTCTCTCTTTATAAGCGTTTCTGTGAACAAGAGCGTGAAAATGTAACGCTAGCCAAAGATGACAGAAAAAATGGATGCTGCGTTAATTGCGGTAAATATTTTAACACGTTAAACTGGACAAAAATTAATCGCATGTGTTAACGTGTTGACAGCACTAAATACAATATGTTGTTAGTCCTTAGATTCTTCATGTTAGTGACTAAATACATAAATCCGCAACTAACGTTTGTGATGCTCTGGTGATAGAACATTTGTTAAGCGTGCCAGAGGTTTTAGGTTCTATTCTGCCCTTGAATATTTATTTTTTTCTTTTCTTCTCCAACCAAAGATGTGAATCAGTGATTTATATCAAGAGCAGGAACATGTTTAGGTGAATTTCAGCATGAAAAACAACACATTAAAACAACCTATTATTTAACTCTAGTCAACTATAGAGTAGTGTTGTCACGATACCAAAATTATGGCTTCGATATGATACCAGACTAAAATACCTCGATTCCGATACTGAATCGATACCACAGGAAAAAAACTAAAACAGTACAATTTTATAAATTATTTTTACAGAATGAGTTTTATAAATGAATTTAAAAGAAAACTTAAAACTCACTTGACCAGCATGTTCCTCCCCTGCTTTTTGGCCATTCCCTTGGCCAATAAAATTTTGAATTGATAGTAATGTCAATGTTACAAACATCTCTGTAAGGACGTACACAATGGCATGTAATTATTATTATTTTATTTAATAAAGGGTTATTAAATAAAATAATAATAATGACATGCCAATTGACATTGACATTTCTATCAATTCAGAATTCTACTCAGAATTCTGAACAGGTTGGGATGACCAAAATCTTATTTCAAGATATAAGTCATTAAATATTTTTTAAATGTAATTTTATAATTACAATATAGATAATTAATTTAATTTTTATCTTTTTTATTAAAAATAAAAAATAATTTTTGAATGCTACTGTTTAATAGACCTACAGTAGCTGAAATTCACTCTATAAATTAAAAGACTGATTCTTAATAAATAGATGTGATTCTCAAATTTTTGTTGTTGTTGGATTAACATTTATCACACAGAATATTAGGCTGCTGATCCTGCCCTTTAAGACCTGCACGTACCCAATACATTAGAACGTATATGATTTCTTTTTACAAATGGTTTGCGTTCACTAAAGACATACCCGACGGTGTTTATGTGAATACTCACCAGGAGGTGCATTTTTATATAGAATTCAAACCTAATAATCCGCGAAAGGGAACTGAAGTCGCAATCGCATGCTATCTAACAGGCATGTGCGCGCGCGTCAGGTCAGAGTCCGGCAGCACGAGCATGTCTCTCGTTTTTTTCTCATGCATGCATGTTTCTTTGTCAAGCATTGCGCGTATATATTTTACTGTTCTGCTGTGGAACAGTGGAAGCAGAGTTCTGCACACACATCCTGACTCCGACTGTCACATATTGACGCAAATAAAGAAATACTGCTCTTATTATTTAGAGTGCTGTCACTCTTAAAGTAGCGGTACTAATAACATTTCATATCGTACCATATTAATAGCAGGGTATCGCTACCTTTTGAGTACCGATATATCGTGCTACACTACTATAGAGATATTTAATTTGAATAAGATTAATCTGTACCGCGAGGTATTTCAAAAATGCTTATCCGAGGTGAAGGAAAGGAAAATGCATTGGATGAAATGCAGCAGCAGCACAGTAATCATTTTACCTAGATTACCTTTTTTTATATAATCGTTGGAAGCCAAAATCTAAATCTAAAATCAATTACAATTAATCGCACAGCCCTTACTCTATGTGTGTATATATATTAACTTACCTAACTTTGCTCAGAGCTTCTCAAAACTATCCTGGAGACGCCCCACCACTGCTTATTTTGGATGTAACACTTGATTAAACTCACCAGCTAATTAGTAAAGACTGAAATACTTGAATTGGGTCTGTCCGATGAGGGAGACATCCAAAATGTGCAGTGCTGGGGGTCCACAGAACAGGTTTGAGAAGCACTGACTTAACTGACTCAATTGAGATTAATACTATTAGTGATCTTGAGTAAACCCACACATACTTGAGTATCTGCAGTTTAAAGTTTGGATGGTTGAGTTTGTCAGAGAGCAGCTTGACTCCTGACTCTCCTGGGTGATTGTAGCTCAGATCCAGCTCTCTCAGGTGTGATGGGTTTGAACTCAGAGCGGAAGACACATAACCACAGCCTTCCTCTGTCACCATACAGCCAGACAACCTACAGACACACAGTCAGATCATCTACAGACACACATCAACAGTTTGACCAGCTGACTGACATTATCTTTTATTCTTAAGCACCTCAGTATCTCCAGCTGACAGTTTGGAGTCTTCAGTCCATCCGAAAGCAGCTTCACTCCTGAATCCTGCAGGTCATTGTTACTCAGATCCAGCTCTCTGAGGACGGAGTTTGAGGATTGAAGAGCTGATGACACAATTTCACACGACTGACCAGTGAAATTACAGCCAGCAAGACTGAAAGAGAGCAGAACAAGAGAATTGGCTAAATATACCCAAGATGTATAAGAATTTTTATTTTTTTTCCATTTGGTTAAAAACTTCACTATAACAAGATTACACACTCACAGGGCTTTGGTGCAGTTGATCACAGCTGGTATCAGTCTTCTTCTACCCTGATCTGATGTGTTGTATTTCTTGAGGTCCAGCTCATCCAGCACCTCGTCTGACATCTGAAGCATGTAGGCGATTGTTGAGCAGTGAGCAGGAGAGAGTTTCTTCTCTGAGTGTTTGTCTGATTTCACAAACTCCCGAATCTCTCTGGACAGAGTCTGATCTTTCACTTCCAGCAGACAGAGGAACAGATTGATGGATCTTTCAGTGGAGAGTTCATGTCCATCTTTGATCTTCTCTTTAATGTACTGTGTGGTTCTCCTGATGCTCTCTGAGCTGTTCTCTGTGTGTGTCAGTAGATCCTGTAAGAGTCTCTGATTGGACTCCAGTGAGACGCCCAGCAGGAACCGCAGGAACAGATCCAGCTGTCCATTCTCACTCTCAAGGGCTTTATCTACGGCACCTTTAAGCAGATTATGCACTACATCAATAAACTGCAATGTGTCGACATTTTTCATTACATAATGGTAAAACACATAGAAAGCAGCGAGAAACTCCTGGACGCTCAGATGAATAAAGCTGTAGACTTTCCTCTGATAAATCACTGATTCCTCCTTAAAGATCTCAGTGCAAATCCCAGAATACACTGAGGCGTCAGTGACATCTATGCCGCTCTCAATCAGGTCCTCCTCATAGAACATCACATTGCCCTTCATCAGCTGTTTGAAAGCCACTTCAGCAAGTTTCACAATCACTTCTCTGTTGGACTGCAGGAGTTTCTCTGGATCTCTTTCTTCATACTTCTGATTCCTCATGTTGATCTGAATCAGCAGGAAGTGGATGTACATTTCAGTCAGAGTTTGAGGGATTTCTGCTCTCATATCTTCTTCCAGGAGCTTTTGAAGCACAGTGGATGAGATCCAGCAGAAGACGGGTATGTGGCACATGATGTGGAGGCTTCTTGCTCTTCTGATGTGTGAGATGATTCTGCTGGCTTGATGCTCGTCACTGATTCTCTTCCTAAAATATTCCTCCTTCTGAGGCTCATTGAATCCATGAATTTCTGTCAAACGGTTGATGTATTTGGAGGGGATCTGATTGGCTGCTGCTGGTCTGGAGGTGATCCAGATGTGAGCAGAGGGAAGCAGCTCTCCTTTAATGAGGTTTGACATCAGTACACCCACTGATGAAGTCTCAGTCACATCAGAAACTTTCTGAGCATCTGAAAACATCATTGTCATTCTGCTTTCATCCAGACCATCAAAGATGAACAAAACTTTACACTGCTCGTAAATCTTTGCATCCAGATCTTGAAGTTCAGGATGAAAGTCCAGCAGAAGTCTGTGAAGACTGTACTTGTGATCTTTAATCAAGTTCAGCTCTCGAAATGGAAGCACAAACATGAAATCTACATCCTGATTGGCGTTTCCCTCTGCCCAGTCCAGAATGAACTTCTGCACAGAGATGGTTTTCCCGATTCCAGCGATGCCTTTAGTAAGAACAGTCTTGATGTGGTCTTTCTCCTCACATCCTGGTTCAGGTGAGGCTTTAAATATGTCATTGCAGTAGATTGGAGTGTCTTGTAAGTGTTGTGTTCTGGCTGTTTTCTCCATCTGTAAAACCTCATGTTCTTCATTCACTCCTTCTCTCTCTCCGTCTATGATGTAGAGCTGTGTGAAAACCTTGTTTAGGAGGGTTTCATTCCCATGGAATTTGGTTCCCTCAAATAATCTCTCATACTTGACCTTCATGCTGGTTTTGTGTTGGTCTTTGGCTCTCTGTAGTTCATTATCCACTGGTTTCTGCAGGTCTCCAGTCTCCTCATGCAGGACTGCTTGTGTGTAACAGTGAGCAGAACCAGCAGAACTGGATCCTCTCATGACTCTGTGTGTCTGTAGAACAGGACATGTTTTGCATCTCTTTCTGCACTGAGGACAGTCAAAATCTTCAGATGGTCTGGACTGATCCCAGTAGAAACTGATGCACTGTCTGCAGAAAGTGTGTCTACAAGTGATAGAGACCGGATCTTTGAGAGCCTGCTCACAAACTCCACACCTGGACTGAACCTGTATCAGATCGTCACTGCTGCGTTAAAGAAAATATCGGTTTTGAATCACAGTAAATAAACACAAAGAGCAGAATAGAATAATTATTTGCACCAGACATATACACCAGACAATTTTGTTAGGACCGGCTGAGCTTTACATTATTAATTATGTTTTTATTAAAAAAATGTTGAATATAAATGAAAATATTTCTACTCTGATAAGTAGAAAGTGACAACAACTGTTTCTGTGTCTGTGAACACAGCTGCACATCCTTAAAACTATATTTTCCAGAAGACAGACATGACTTCTACTGTTGGAACAGATGTGAAACTTTGAAAAATGTTAAGTACTATTCCATTCCTAATATGGTAATGTATAGGCCAGGCCCGGATTGGCTAATCGGGAGCACCGGGAGAATTCCCGGTGGGCCGGTCTGTTTTATTGGCCAGGAGGGCCGGTGTTGTCATGGCACTGGGTTGAATGCTTTCCCTATAGGCTCCAGTCATAGCGCAGCCCCACTATTTTTTTATTATTATTTTCTCGCAGCCCCACAAAAAAAAAAAATCACTTTGTTAGAGATGTGCGAACAAAAAATAAGAGATACAAAACATGGATAATAATAGCCTAGGCGCAAAGGTGGCGCTGAAAAGGCCAGAATAATAAAACATCTCTAGAAAAGCGGCCAAATAGCGTACGAGTCAGGGCCGTACCGACCATTGAGGTAATTTTTCCTGAGTGTAGCCTATAATGAACATTGTGAAATAATTGCCTAATATTAACTCTAATTTGGTGCTGCAATGATTCGCATATCGCGACGATAACCGACCTCATCATCTGAGCTGCTTCAGCACTCAAACACCGCTCGTCAGAAATGGCAAAATGTTTGATATGACCGATCAAAGCAAGCGGGATTTATGTTCACAGAAGCGCGAGCCACGGCCGCGCGCGAATTAGGCCGCGTTGCTAAACCAAACAGCTGTTTTACGATAGAAATTTTAAACGACCGACATAAATAATCACTTTGCAAAGACTGTATCAATCTAAGCTCAGCTTCAGGAAGGGGAGATTTACAGGTAAAGATAAAGAGACTGAGAGAAGAAGAACGAGAGAAGGAGATGGAGATGAGAGAGGAGAGCAGGTAGAGCAATAGCCTATTGCATACTGTGCCCATAATGAGAATAATTTTATTACAATGGATTCCTATTTAACACAGATGTTCTTTGCCAATGACAGTGGAAAAATAATATGCCCCCGAACCCCCTAGCAAGATCACTTTTGGGACCTCTGTATTTATAAAACCCTGTGTACTGATATTGCACGGAATAGAAAATTATATTTTTGAAAAATACAATGAATTACAAGGCTGTACAGAACAGTGCACTATTGCAGACTTATGCTCAATCCCAATTCACCCCTTGGCCCTTGACCCCTCCGTTTTGCACGTTCCCGTGAAGGGGTAGGGTTGTCTCGATTCTCTTTTGGTTGGAGGGGTAGGGGTAGGGGGAAGGGCCAGATAGCCCTTGAAAGATTGGGCCTTATATACTGAGGGTTTAATTACATTAATTTAATAGTCAGTCGGGAACTAAAGTGGGCCAGTCTAAGGCATGAAACTCCAGGCCTGAAAATGAGTCCCACTCCGGCCCTGGTATAGGCGTATATAAAAACATCCCGCACTAGGCAAGGTTGTCCTTTGCTGTAAAAAACCCTGATGTCTGTATGTGAATGGCCTTCTTGCAACAATAAAACTTAAGGAAAACATGGTTTGGTCTACCTGGTTTATTACAAACTCACCACAAATAATATAAGAATAAAGTAAGAATAAAGCATTCTGGAGATACTGCTTTGTAAATCTTCAGCATTATTTAATCAAAGTACTCAATCTGCAATTATGTATTAATCTTCATTTAAGTATTTCATGAGGTCTATGCAATATCAGAGTTTATCTTACCTGGGGTCAGAGGTCACTGCTTCATCTGTGATATTTGGAGGCATAACTATAGATGTGTTACTCTTCATAGACACACAGCTGGGTTCTGGAGAGGCTGATTTGTGATTCTTTAGCCTTATGAGATCAAAGGACTCAGTCAATCTCCATTTATTTCACGAGGTCTATTCAATGTCAGAGTTTGTCTTACCTGGGATCAGAGGTCACTGCTTCATCTGTGATATTTGGAGGCATAACTATAGATGTGTTACTCTTCATAGACACACAGCTGTGTTCTGGAGAGGCTGATTTGTGATTCTTTAGCCTTATGAGATCAAAGGACTCAGTCAATCTCCAGTTATGTATTTCATGAGGTCTATTCAATATCAGAGTTTATCTTACCTGGGGTCAGAGTTCACTGCTTCATCTGTGATATTTGGAGGCATAACTATAGATGTGTTACTCTTCATAGACACACAGCTGGATTCTGGAGAGGCTGATTTGTGATTCTTTAGCCTTATGAAATCAAATGACTCAGTCAATCTCCATTTATTTCACGAGGTCTATTCAATGTCAGAGTTTGTCTTACCTGGGATCAGAGGTCACTGCTTCATCTGTGATATTTGGAGGCATAACTATAGATGAGTTACTCTTCATAGACACACAGCTGGATTCTGGAGAGGCTGATTTGTGATTCTTTAGCCTTATGAAATCAAAGGACTCAGTCAATCTCCATTTATTTCACGAGGTCTATTCAATATCAGAGTTTATCTTACCTGGGGTCAGAGGTCACTGCTTCATCTGTGATATTTGGAGGCATAACTATAGATGTGTTACTCTTCATAGACACACAGCTGGATTCTGGAGAGGCTGCAGTGGCCCTTGCCTCAATCTCCTCATTCAGACTCATTTTAGAGGCAGTGTCCTCATCCTCCATCCTCCACAGTGTTTTTCTGCTCTTCATTCCTTCTAATAGAATAGGCAACACAATTTATGGAATTCACATTTTCCATAAAGAACACAACAAACTGTGTTTGAACTGTGAAGATGAAAGGAATAATTAATCTAAGGTCACTAAAACTCTTTTTTAGTTTCTTTTGGCCAATAAAAGCTGCTTTAAACGATTCTTCATTAGGGTTGTAACAATATATCGTGTCACAATATATCCCAACACAAAAATGCAACAGTATGTATCGTGGATAGTGACAATCTGTATGTGTATCATTCACCCAAAATACTTTTGGAGTATCGCAATTGCAATTGCATTGTGAGTTCAGTATCGTGATATGTATCAAATCGTGACATGAGGGTATTGTTACACCCCTAATGTTCATTAATAAGTTTAGACTAGGGTTGTGAATAATTAATAACAGGTTTTTGTGTTAATTTGTGATAAATTGCACCCAAATAAATTTTAGGCCACATACATACAGTCCATACATCACACCATCAATTTTACATTTTACTTTCTTTTTTTACTTTTAATTTTTGAACAATTACAAAAGAACTAAATAATAATTTATGTAAAACTGAACTGAATATAAAACACTCAGATCAGATCATGTGACTACCAGAATGATCTGAACCATAACAACCAGAAAAACTGGTTTACAGTGCAGCATAAAAAATAAAATAAAAACCTTTACATACAAAAAATAATTTTAAACATGAATTAATTTAACATCTGTTCAAGACAGGGCAATACTCTGTGAAAGTAATCAAACTTATTAGTACACAAATGCTTCTTACATCAAATAGATTGCTCTGGTTAAATAAAGTCACGGTCTCTGTATGACAAAATCTTTCAAAACAGTCTTTCATCAGATGCCGCACCCACTTCACCTCAAATCTCATCATCGGCTGTGAGAAGGTGCGGGCAAGTGAAGTCTAGACAAATGACTTCAGGTGGTTACATATTTTTAGTTTTAAACTGTCTAAGTGGTAACATGTCATGTAGTTTAAACATATACTTACCATGAAAACTATCCTTCTAGTCAATGTAGATATTTCATCCTGTTTCCTTGCCGATGAAAAGCTGCAGTATGGTTTTGTTTTCAGCTTTAGCTGTTCTACTTGTTAGACCTGCTTTATTCAGAATTCAAGGAGGAGTTTCATGAAGTAGTTTGTTTGTTTTTTTGAAAAAGAAAAGTGCATGCCATAACCCTGCACAGAAACAACAATGTGGTTTGGAGCAAATCACAAGCTATTCAGAATTAGTTTGATTAATAGCAACCAAATAGCATTGTATGTGTTTGATTACATTACTTATGGATGATACAAGAATCCTTAGTTACTGGCAACTTGGGGCAAAAACACAAGAAGTGTTGTTGTTGTTGTTTTTTTATGGTCACAATTGGCATTTCAAAGAAACAAAGATTGCTAAAGTAAACAGTGAATGGGGAGTGTTCAGATGGTTCACACAGTAGCATGAGCCGTCAAGCAAGTGTTATTTAAATAAACTCCTGATGTACTTATAAACTTTCCAATGCCTTGTTTTATGAGTACAGAACCTATTTGTACAACTGTAGTAGTTTGGTACCATTCTGGGCATTATTAGTGGGGTAAATTACGAGATATCCTTGGATCCATTAGCGCCTGCACTAAGCCGTTCAGCTGATATCTCAAAATAAGCTCTAACTTTAATAATGTTTGACCAAGGGAAAAAAGCCTTCTGGGGAGGGTGTTTGGCTCGAGGTCATGGTGCAAAGGACCCTAGGTTGATTTTACTCTGAATTAATTTTTCTCAAGAAAAAAAAAATCTCTCAACTAATACTGTAAACAGGGATACAGGGAACCCTGTCAGCTGGTAGCCTACATTATTATTAAAATAAAAACTATGCTTAAAATTAACAACTGAGTGATTAGTATGCAATTGCATAATGCAATTATTATTATTAATATGTAACGTAGTGCTTATACAAAATACTAGTGTAAATTTTTCAATTTTTTTTAGGTAAATGTAACATTACGTGACATGTTGTTTACAAGCTGTTTAATTGACGTCTTTCCATATTTGAAACATGAGGCATGATTATGGTAAGTTGAACTGTTATATTTTAAAATTGCTTCACAAAACGTTTCGATCGCCCCCCAGGTGGCTGGACCCAGTATAGCTCATAAACCCCTCCCTCTCCATGTAATCAAATGGGACGTGAGACGAACTAAACAATACATTTTTTCCAAAGATGGTTTCTGTCATTTTAGGTAGTTTTTATTATACTGATGCAAGTTCAAGTGTTTGTTTTTAAAATAAGTTTGTTTTTATCGAGTTGTTTGATGCTATTAAAACAGGGGTGTGACATCATGATTGACAGCTTTTCTGAGTGAAGTAGTCACTGAGGCACTAACGGACATTTTTCAGGAGGAGATTGGAGCTTTAACTTTAATTTCTAGGTTTCCATAACTTTTTATTTCACACCGACATAATAATTTGTTCTGCAGTAAACTGTCCCAACCATTTCAGCGGGAGATCTGACATGGGTCTTGATACTGCGGATCCACTTCATGCTCACTACTGCGCAGATTCGGGCTCCAAGATGTCAGAGCCATATTGGGACATTGGCAACTTCACTTTTCTACAATGGAAGAGAGTGAATGTGCGTCGTCCATCTTTTTTTAAAGTCTGGTCATGCCACATTAAAGAGCGCCAAAACCGCATTCACAAGTTCACACTTACACATAATCAGATAGAGTGAAGTAGTAAGCGTACTTGATGTGCTGTCTGAGGAGAGGGCTCAGAGCTCTGTATTTAGGCCCGAACTCAGACTACTCCCTCGTATTTCTGGTTAGGAAAGAAACCAGGCGAGTGTGAGGAGATGGGGTGGTGGAGGGATGCTGAAAACTGTTGAGGAACATCGGTGAGTCAACTGTGTATATATATATATATATATATATATATATATATATATATATATAGGCCTCCACTCATTTTGCTGATTGGGTACACATGTTGATTACTGATTGTTGACAGCTGGTTGGGATGAGGTGATGATTGGTTAGATCATTTGAACGTGTTAATAAACTCCCGAACTTTGTTAATAAAACATAATTTGTTGTTTGAATTTCATGATAAAACTTAAAAGCTGTGACATTGTTTCATGTCAAAAGGAACCTGCTCTGTCTTGTCTGTCGGTGTCAGTGTCCTCTTTGCTCCGAGATGCTTTTTCACTGCGTGAGAAAATGGACGTGTTGAATGAGAGCATGAGAACAGGGTCAGTTGCATGAGTCTCACGCTGAATGCCCAAGAGTTGCCTGTTTATACGTGCTCTTACCCTTGATTTAAAGTCCTGCCCATGTAATCACACACACAAACTCACACAACCCCACAGTCAGACTCTGGACTTCTGTTTGCAGATGACGAAACTCTTTAAACACCAGATCAGACACACAGTTCAACACTCATCTTTTTAACTTGTATTTCAGTACATTTTAGTGCCATGATAAATTAGGGCAATTCCCCCAAACCATTTATAAACACATAAATATGCACACAGTAGGATCCATTGTTAGGCTGTATTAAGGTTTAGGTGAGTAATCAAGTGTGCAGTCATTTTCTAGCTGCTGTTTATTGGGGTTTCAATGTTTGTGGTTTTCCCCTGAGATTCTGTTTATGTATGCAGAATATGGGCTTGAGGTATGGGTTTTATGTTGGTCCTATCTAAACCCATGGACAAACCCATGTAGGGCCCATATACTGTATATAGGGTTGGGTACCGAAACCCAGTGCCAATATGGCACCTATATGAACGGTATGTACCGGACTGAATCAGAACACACATTTTGGTGCCTCATTTCGCTGCCACTTAACCCTTTGACTCGTACAATCATATCGGTGTGATTAGAAGTTTAAGTTCAGACATTTAAATACACATAATAGCAAAACAATACATTTTTAGTTTGTAAAGTACACACTGATGTCTATGAAAGCGGCAATAACAATATTTATTCATATCAGATACACATTGTGTAGGTAGTTGTAAAGTTTACTCTATTCTTCTCACACTTCACCTGCCACTTACTTTCATGTATTTTGGGAGAAGTGGATGAATTGACGTGTTGTAAATCCGACAAACTAACATGGCGGCGCCCACCGCGCTTTATAGATCAGCTACTGTAATATGATCATTATAAAGGTTTTTAAACGACAAAACACATTCACATCCACATATTTGAGAATCAGAATATCAGGTAGTTGATGACATAGCTAACAAGTATTAGTACTGTAACTGTTATTTAGTGTTAAATAGTGTCTGTTAAATTATTGTAGTTGGGTTAGGTAGCTTAGGTTTTATTGTGAATGTTTTATGTAAATTTGTTGTATTTTGTATTTACTTATATTTTATATAGTTGTGTATACTATACAAGTATAAAATACAAGATTTTTTTAATTCTTTAATGCCATCCACCATCGTTTTGTGGTTCTTTTTTTGTTAAAGTATCGGATCAGGCACCGTTTACTTTTAGGTTTTAAAAGTATCCATTTGGCACCGGTATAATAAAAACCCAAACGATACCTAACCCTACATATATACAGCCTCTATCATGCCCACATTCGCCTCACCATGAAATATTAGCTGGGTGGCTTGGCTGTACATATTTAAAAATAATTAATAGAGGATCTATTTTATTGTAATTGTTACTGATGGATTTATTGTAATGTTTTGTGCTAAAAAGTGTTTGTTTAAAATAATCTTTAAGATTTCCATTTGACAAGTATTGCTGGTTTTTGTTCTCTATGGCGTTTTCAAGTTTAGTGCATCTTTTTGCTGGAGAACAAAAGCTTCCATACAGTAACAGCACATGTTCTCAGGTTCTTCTGTGCATATCTGCATCGTATTGTGATTTCTGTTTAGTTTCAGTCAGTCTCTAAAACACACACACTAAATGTCTAATCAGCCAGTGAAGACGGCTATTGTTTTTGTATAAAGAGAATTATAATTACTGTCGTCTAAACTAAACGTTACGCCTACAAGAAGACATTTTGCACTTCTGAATAAACTTCTGTGGTTGTTAAATTGATATAATTATCCTGTATGTTTGACATGTTTAGATGTGAAGTAGGACGTTATTTAGTCCCGTTATGAATCTGACTCCAGCTGTATTCATCGTGGTAAACGCAGGATTTGTAGGTCGTGCACATAATTACCTCTTTTAAGAGTTTCAAGTGATATTTTCACTGAAACTGACTCTGGGAAATCACTGGCTCTAGTTTTATTAGATTTGAGTGCTGCATTTGACTTAGTTGACCATGAGGTCCTGTTGCGACGTCTGGAGATATCCGTGGGCTTTCGAGGCGTAGTCTTGCAGTGGTTCCGCTCTTATTTGACCAACAGATGTTTTAGTGTCCGTATTGGTCATCAATCCTCCTCTAGTGTACCTCTGAACTGCGGAGTCCCGCAGGGATCAATCCTCGGCCCCATATTGTTTATTCTGTATTTGTTACCTCTGGCTTCCATCTTTAATAAATACGGAGTATCCTTTCATCTGTATGCCGACGATACTTAGATTTATTTTCCTTTAAAACACTTTGGCTTTCAAGTAACTTTCTAAACCTAAATGAAAATAAAACTGAAATAATTATCTTCGGGCCCAAGGAAAACTGTGTGCTTGATGTTGACCGTGGCTCTCTCGCACCGTATGAAACCCACTGCGCAAGAAATCTGGGCTTTCTGTTTGACCACAATTTAAAATTTGAGAAACAGGTCAGTGCTGTTGTAAAGTCATGCTTTTTTCACCTCCGCCAACTCTCTAAAGTGAAACCTTTTTTAACTCAGAGTGATCTCCAAATAGTGATTCATGCATTCGTAACATCTCGACTAGACTACTGTAATTCACTTTACTGAGGTCTATCTCAGTCTTCTCTCTCTCGCCTACAGCTAGTGCAAAACGCAGCAGCTAGACTCCTCACTGGGACACGCAAGTATGAGTCGATCACCCCTATCTTATTCAAACTCCATTGGCTACCTGTCAAATCTAGAATTGATTTTAAAATTGTACTCTTTGTGTATAAAGCTCTTAACAATTTGGCCCCTCAGTACCTGACCGATCTGCTCTGTCTATACACTCCTTCTCGTACTTTGAGATCCAGTGATCACTGCCTTCTCATCGTGCCTAGATCCAGGCTTAAAAAACGAGGTGACCGTGCTTTTGCGACTGCAGGCCCAAAACTTTGGAACAGTCTGCCTCTCTATATCAGACTGGCTCCTTCAGTTTCCATCTTCAAATCTTCTTTAAAGACTTTTTGGTTTTCTCTTGCTTTTGATGCTCCTTGATTCTGATACGATTACTGCTTATTTTTTCTCTTGTTTTATTTTATCAGTTGTTTATTTTTATTGTCCTGTACTGCTCTGCATTTTATTTTCTGCAATGTACAGCACTTTGGTCAGCCTTGGTTGTTTTTAAATGTGCTTTATAAATAAATATTGTATTGTATTCTAACAGGGAACGTTCTCTCGAGGTTCTCTCTAAGTTCTGAACTAACGTTCTTCCAGTAACATTAATAGAATGTTTGTTCAAAGTTATCTGGACTTTAACGTTTTTGTGCTCACGTTTTGAGAGCATTATTATTTATTCATTGTTCATGGAACTATTTTACCTGAAACGTTTAGTTGTGATTTTTTAAAAATGTTATTACTTGTTTTGGAGCTAATATTAAAAAGTAATATTACTCTGATAATGTTTAAAGAGAGATAGAATAAAATGTTCCCTTAACATTTGCATAACCAAGAAAAAACTTTTTGACGTTTGAACATTCAGAGTACATTCAGAAATAATGTTTTTGTAACATTCTTAAAACACATTTTTGTTATCTGGTTGGTTCCCACAAAGCAAAACATGACCCACAGAAACACAAGACAGCAGTTATTGATGCCACACTGAGTTCAACAAAACAGATAAGCGCTCTCTCTCTCTCTCTGTGTGTGTGTGTGTGTGTGTGTGTGTGTGTGTGTGTGTGTGTGTGTGTGTGTGTGTGTGGGTTTAGGGGTAGGGTGAGTGTGTGTGCGTGCGTGCGTGCGTGTGTGTGTGTGTGTGTGCTGATGGGAGGAATATCTCTGTAGATTGTGTGACAGACAGTGTGTCAGTGTAACACAGGGATCAGACAGAGAAAGATCTCCAGTCCATCATGAAGGTTGGCACCGCAGCGCTGATTCTCTCGGCCGTCCTGCACGCAGGTGAAGCACTTTCTCTCTCTTTTATTTCAGTTTTTTTTTTTTTTTTTGTGTGTGTATCCCAAGATTTTAGTTTTGAAAACTTTTGTGCTGTGTTTTCACTGTTAAGGTAAGTTAGTTGTAATTGTTCTGAAATAGATTACTGTTTGCATCTTGTTTCAGTTGTATTTGTTTTCTGTAGCAGTGTTAGTTTAATGTGCACATTTAATGACATTTATCAGAAAACAGTGAACAGAGGTCAGCTGTTGTGTGTGTCAGACGTCCGCTTCGTTTAACTGGCTTTTCTTTATCTTTGTCTGTTTTCCCCCCAACAAAATACAGTGATAGTCTGAAGTCAGGCTGTAAAGACTGATTAAATCACACCGTCCAACATTGACAGCAAAACTGCAACATTTATTTTCATTTTTATATAAATTATTTTTTAAACATCAAAAACAGACAAAGAGCCCAAAAACTTTTTTTTTATTTAAAGAAAATATATTTTCAAATGCTAGTTTCGATCTTTGCAATGGTTTCCGTTGTAATATTCTTGTGTGTTTAGTTGCAAATCTTCGTCACTGTTGTTGCATTCTGTTTCATTTCTTTTTTTTGACAGACTTTGTGGGACACATCACACGTCCCATTAAATTAAGATAATGCGTTCCCAGCTTTGCTTTATAATATTCTGATATGCTGTCACTTTTAAATAAGCACATTAAATGTGATCAAATCACACTCACTGGTTTAGTTTTCTCATCATCAAGTGATTCTGTTGTGCCAAAAACAGCATGTGTGGAGTTTGATTTTTGCTTGCGTTTGTTTATCAGAGCAGGACTGAAGGTCAGCGAGAGCGAAGGGTTCATCTGACGAAGACTCGGAAATGAAATCAGCCATATCTG
The DNA here is from genome assembly GCA_021554675.1 of Leuciscus idus. Classification (NCBI taxonomy): domain Eukaryota; kingdom Metazoa; phylum Chordata; class Actinopteri; order Cypriniformes; family Leuciscidae; genus Leuciscus; species Leuciscus idus. The sequence goes on from CM038623.1 coordinate 4,926,490, forward strand.
AAATTAAACAAAAAAGATTTTCTCAATCATGTCGTCTAACTCAGAGGTTTTCAAACCGGGGGCCACAGGAGAGTGACGGCAGTCAGTGGAGAAAAACACTGTAAAAAGAGTAAAAATAAATAAACAAATAATAAAAAAGTTGTCTGTGGAAAAGTCTAGAGAAAAACAGTGTAAAAAATGTAACAACAAATTATAAAAAAATTATCACATAAATATATTCCCATAAATTAATAAATTAATTAGTGAGATTAATAAGAATAAAAATAAAATGTGATTAAAATAACCAAATATAAAAAAAATTATTAAAATAAATAAGTAAACAACAACAAATAAATGTTTTTAACAATACAATAAGTAAAAACTTATTTTTTAATAATTGGTATATTTTGTCTCATAATTGAAGTTTGCACCATTAATTCTGTTATTTTCCTGTTTACTACTGTGAAGCTGCTTTGAAATCATTTCTCTTGTATAAACCACTAAAAATAAAGGAGACTTATACTATAGACTATATATCGGGTCTTCAAATTATACATGAAAACATATAGCAGCCTTTTAAATATGGGGTCCTTCGTGAGGATGATCATGTTTGCTGGTCTGTGAAAGATTGAAACCCCCTGATCTAACTGACAGTAAGAAGCATTCAGTCATAGGCTGAAACATGTGTGTATGTGTGTTGTGTTCACATCAGTGTGTGGTCAGAGCCCCGTGGCGTCGGTCCGACCGAAAGCGGCTGCGGTGAATCTCGGCGACACCGTCAGCTTCCAGTGCCGTGTGACGAGCGGAGCTCAGCCCGTCCAGCTGGAGTGGAGGAGGATCAACAACCAGCCGCTGGGAGGTGCGTTATCCACATCTCAGAAAACACACATTCTGCTGAATCACCCAGCGAAAGGGGGAAACACCCTTTTTTAATTTTCCTTTTTAAACTTTTTTTTTTTTTTATCCAGTTTTAGTACATGAAAAAACTTTGCATAAAGAGTAAGACTATTAAAACACACATCATTTATTTTTCTCCGATTTTTTAATTTTTTTACAAAAAAGAGATTTAACCATTGAAACTAAATTGTTCTTAATTAACTCATTAGTTTCTCCCGGAGAAATGGGATTAAATGCAGATCAAACGTTGAACTCTTCTAGAGTTTCACATCTCAACAGTATCTCAGTATGTGCTCAGGATTGTTAAAGATACCAAAGTCTGTCATCAAAACTCACATATTTATCATAAAATTCTTCCAAAGGACAAATGATGAATGAGAGCAAACGAGTTGGTCTATAGTAGGAGAAACCTAGTAGTGGAAGAAAGTAGAAGAACCATTCTTGGTTCCCCAAAGAACCTTTCAGCGATCAGTTCTTAAAAGAACCATTTTTATCTTAGTGTGAAGAACATTTAAAACAAACATAAAGAACCTTTGTGGCATGAAAAGGTTTTATGGATGGTAAAGGATCTCTTTATGGAACCATCGAAAAACATTTTTTAGAAAGCATAATGCCATTTTAGTAATTAAATGGCTTTAATGGGTTTACGTGTTATGCTGTATTTTGTCACAGATAACGTAAAGCTTGGACCTGATGGTGCCGTCCTGACCATTGTCAACATCCGTCTCAAAAACCAGGGCGGGTATCGCTGCATTGCCACCAACGCTCAGGGAAAATCCACCATCACTGCCACCCTGAGCATCAAACGTGAGTCCAGTGTGTTTCTCGCATATTAAAGTGGCCATGGAAGGGAAGTTGTTCGTCTTTTCTACCCTGTTGTGACATATGTCCGAGTGAAACGCTTCAGGGGCAAGAACAAATGTGGGCGGGGCTTGATTGTGTCTGTGTGGAATTGATTGGATGGTTGTGGTTTGCTATTGGCTGATCTCATGTGAGAGACAGGTTGCCCCGCCCACATCATCAGAGAAGAGATGCTGCAAGAGGAACTTATTCTGATTCAACATTATTAACACAATAATGATATGCACTCATAAATTAGTTTGAATAATCACTGCAATATTACATTTTGATTTCATGGTGACTTTAAATTGACAATGTTTCTGTTATTGACTGATGCTGGTATGATACTGTAATTATCACAGGCAAAAACTAATCCCAACACAAATCTAGCAGGAAAAAATATATTTTCATGAAAGAAAAGAAAAAGTCTGGAATTTGCAAAGAACAAAAGCTAGAATAATAATATGTTCAAAAATATGTAATATACCAGAGAGGATTTTTTTTATTTTTTTTTTACTTTTGTTTCTTAATTTTGATTTAATTAATCTCTTGTGCTTCACTTTACTAGTGTATTCTGTCAAAATAACTACCTGACTCGACCAGAAGGGCATTTTTTTGTCATGTAAAACAACATCCAACCAGAGTTCACATGCTGCATTTTTTGAGCTGTATCGGGAAAAACTGAAAGTAATACTCAAATAAAATAAAAATGGAAACAAAATATATAAATGGAGTAAATGCTGTCAATGAATGATTCAAACTAAATAAAAAATCTAAAAAACAAAACTAAATAATAAAAATAAAAAGCAAGTGTATACTTCCGCTGTCAGTCACCTGTGTGATGAGTGTTTGTTTGTTCAGAGCCTCCGAAGGTGCGCGTGACGCCGTCCGGGACGCTGACGGTTCGAGCGGGCGAAAGCGTGGCTCTCGAGTGCAACGTCTCAGGGAAGCCACGCCCCTCCATCAGCTGGTTCAAACAGGAAGGAGGAAGTGAGACGGAGATGGTTTCCATGACAACAGACACCACTGCATTACTAACGGTGTGAAATATATTTCATGATGCAATGTTAATGTATTTGGTCCTGGTGGACTGGATGTGGAGTATAGACTCGCTACTGCTAACAGAGACACCGACACACTTCTGTGACTTAATAAGATAGCAGCATATCTTCAAGTCACAGAAGTGTGTCGGTGTCTCTGATAGACACACACAAATCCCATAGCAGATCTAGGCAGGTGGAGCTGGGGAGGTGGAGGGGTTCAGAAGAACTCTGATAGCTTACAGTAAACACTGAACCAGACTATTAAATGTTGAGAAAGCAATCTCATTGGCTGCAGGATCAGCTGAGCCAATCAGCTTGTGCCATGTGGTAATGATGTGATTGACCAGCTTGACTAGATATTTCACTTTCAGTCATTTTAGGATTCATTCACGTCTCTCTCTCACTCTCTTTCTCTTGCTCCCAAAGGTGACAGTGATGGCAGCAAAGGATGCTGGGATATTTGTGTGCCGTGCTCAGAGTGGGGAGGGGCTTGCTGAGGGGCGGGTGGAGCTGGAACTGGAGGGCGGAGCCTCGGCTCCTCAGGCCTCGGTCGCTAACACAGATCTCACAGCCGTGGAGGGTCAGAGCATCACCATGCACTGCAACGCCACCGGTAACGCCTCTCTCAGGGAAAATTAACACCATTAACACTTAAAGTCATGATGAAACGTAAGTAGCGGCAGTAATCTTGTGTATTGTGTAGGGCGGGATTTGGTTGTCAGTCAAGATGTGGGTGTTGCACTCAAAAATGCAAATTGAGTTGATTCGAAATTACGAGGTCAAATGCTTACAGCTTTCCATAAGTCTGTACAGTGAACTCATGATCTCATTGTAATTCCTCAGGTTCTCCCACTCCGGTCATTTCCTGGTCGAAGCTGCGGGCGCCGTTGCCATGGCAGCACAGCGTGAGCGGCGGGAGTCTGACCCTCAGTAACGTGGGACGGCAGGACTCAGGTACAGCGTGAGTGAGCGAACTTTAACTGTGAGTGACTGTGCGGATGAATATGATTATCTGCTGCTCATAAAACATTCACTACTAGAGATATAACCAGTTTACATGAAAGTATCTCAAGCTACTGTATCTTTACCCATTAATAGACACGCTACTTCCTTGAAAATAAATTCCAGCACAACCTGGAACTCTGTTAGAGAGATACAGATGACAGTTTATATGTTCAATAAAACACCTCACTCTCCTGTAGAGTGATAAACACCATCCTCTCTGCGCTGCTTTTACAACACTTCAAACCCCTCAGTTCTCTCCATCTCCTGAAGTCATGCTGATGTTGATTCTTGTTTTATTACGAGCTCTGTCTCGTTCTCTTTTCTCCAGCAGACTCTCCTCTGTACACACACACACACACACACACACACACACACACACACACACACTCCAGCAGACTCTCCTC